>JBBPDC010000001.1:42986663-43003311 GCA_037974485.1 Hemigrammopetersius urotaenia
ACTTAAAGGACAGGCAAATTCATTCAGATTTAGCAATTTGATGATGCATCCACCTTTAAAAAGTAAAAAAAAAAAAAGCAATGGCTTCGGCGATACTGGCCCTGTATTTACTTGGTATCGGATCGATACCAAATTTTGTGGTATCGCACACCACTACAAGACAGCTCTAGTGAGTCGGTTCGTGAGCCGAGTCAGTGTACCCGCGCGCTGCAGGACGTGCAGCACGAGCTCTGAGCTCTGCTGCTCCGGAGCATGCTACTCTGCACGTACACCGTCCTGAACAGCGCGCGCGTCATGACCAACCCACCAATAACAGCGCGCGAGGCCGCAGAAGCGTGTTATGTAATCACACACGCGTAAAGTCTCTCTTTCATGCATACACATATACATATTCTGTCTCTCTCATGCATACACATAGTCACTCACACACCTATATTAGTCTCTCACACTCTTTCTCTCTCATATACATAGTCTCCTTCTCACACACATAGCCTCTCTTTCTCTCACACATACTTGGTCTCTCTGCAAGTCTGTAGCATTGTTCAGTACATTGCATATTCCTAAATGTATAATTTTGCACTTTTGATTGTTTTGAACTATTTTTTTCTTCAAAAATATGTGCATGCCCTGCCCCGAAGTTGTGCAATACACACTCTGCTCATAAAAACACACCGTGTTTAAAAACTAAGGACTGAATATTGTGTTCCAAAATAACTGTGGCTGCAGAGGGAGCAGAGGTGGGTGCAGTAGAATGCATGAGTTGATTTCTCTTGCTTCATTTCTGCTGCAGTGAAAACATGCCATAAACATGCTCTCTTTAAACTAAACGTGGTCCATTGTGTGTCCCTCGTTTAGTGCTTTGGTCCACTCCGGCGTAAACAAGTTGGATTTGTAGGGCGTGTGTCTTGGAAAACATCTAGCAGCCAATGATCTCTCAGCCCTTCACCACATGGTCGGGCTGTTTACTACAGGAGCTGGAGGCGGGTGGACGCAAACCCGACACGGATTCACAGTCCCTACTCTGAGTGAAATTCGACGACAAATTATGTAAATGGTGCACTATAATATACTTTTTCTCACATTATCAATCTAGGACCTCATAAAGCCAATCTGGAACCAACTATATGGCAAATTGTTTTTTATTTGTGCTGAGGGACTAGAAATACCAGGATCTGTGTGGAAACCCAGTCCGGGTTTTGGAGCTCACACCTAGCTCCACTTGGTGGGCTTTGAAAAAGAGCATTTCAAGTTACAGCCGGTCAGAGCAAGCTGGCTGCAAAATGGGGTGTGTGGATAACTGCTGAAGGTATGTACGCAATGTTCATTGAAAGTTTTGAATCTTTTATTTGCTTCTAATGTGCAATCTTCGGTGCCTGGTCGGGTAGGGTAGCATATGCATTTATGTGTGTGTGTTTTTTTTTTTAAACTTACTATGTTAACTAATAGGTATATTTACGTATCTGGATATTATTTCACAAAAATTAAGAGGCATGCTTGAGTATATGAGGGGGAAAAAGAGAAAATAGAAAACGAGCTGTTGGCTTGGCGCTTGTTTATGTCCATGCAACAGTTAACTCGAAACAGTCTGTCTTAAAACATCTCATTATAGGTGGAAAAAAAATCTCATTATAGGTGGAATTTTTGTGCTTGGGATGAATTTGCTGGGATGGATCAAGGCGGGACAGTAGCCTGCTTAACTAAAAATACAACCCTAAAGTGTAAGCAGCATTAGAGGTGGGTGTGTGTGTGTCTGTGTCTTTATATACCGAGTGTAGTGTGGGGCAGAGCGCCAGAGGGCCGTACATTCACCCCGCTTCCACTTACAATAATGTCCAGCTCTCCTTTTATTCTGAATATAAACGTTTTATTTATTTTCATTTGTTGAAGGTTAAATGGCTCAGTGCTGTGAATGACGTCATCGGACTCCTTGTACACGCACGCCATTCACTCCTGAGCTTGTTTGTTTGTTTGTTTGTTTGTTTGTTTGTTGGTTTGTTGGTTTGTTTTGCATGTGCTGTTTGAGGCCCGCAGATGAATGGCCTGCGTGCAATAAGCTTAAGGTCTTTTGAATACATTATTAGTACACTATATGGATAGAAGTATTGGGTCACACCTTTCAAATGCTGAACTCAGGTGGGCTTTTAACTTTTAAATTTAAGGCGTTATCCAGACATTTTGGACAACGTCTTGCTTCCAACTTTGTGGACACCGTTTGGTGAAGGCCCTTTTATATTACAGCCTGACGGTGCCCCAGTGCACAAAGTTAGGTCCATAAAGAGATTGTTGCATGAGTTCGGTGTGAAAGACCTTGACTGGCCCGCACAGAGCCCTGACCTCAACCCCACACGACACCTTTGGGACGAACTGGAACAGACCTCGCAAGTCAGGCCTTCTCATTCAACATCAGTGCCTGACCTCATAAATCCTCTACAGAATGAATGGGCAAAGTTCTCATAGAAACTCTAAAACCTTGTGGAAAGCCTTCAGAGAAGGGTGTTATAGCAACAAAGCCGACCATCTCCATATTAAAGTCTGTGTATTTGAATGCAACGTCATTCAAATCCCTGTTGGTGTAATGGTCAGTCGTCCCAATACTTTTGTCCATATAGTGTACTTATGGAAGGCTGTGGATGGAAAGAAAATTGGAGACACCCTCAGTTTGCCTTATAGAGACTGTTAGAAACTGCCTGGGGTTTCACCGTTTGTAGTTGTGCTGTAGCTGGGACGGGAACTCTTGGGCTGATTATAATGGAAATGCCTTGCAAAGCTGTAATAAGGGGTGGGTGATAAGGTAAAATAATAAATATTTGAGGTAATTTTCACATGACATTCCATTTTTCAGAGGTTTTGGAAATTATTTTTCCTTCAATATTCTACACAGTATGCAACAACAGTGTTGTACCCGTTCCTAAATGGCTAAGTATAATAAAATGTGTGTGCTTGCCTTTCTGTTACACCTCTCACCTTGCTGCAATAAAAGAAATGCAGAGTTTTGCAACTATGGAAAATTCTATTACAATCAGTTACGCTTGTGAATCAGCCTTTACTGGAATGGGGGAAACTGTAAATAGCTTTTTGATCATTTTGCCCTTGTTGCTTTTAATGTAGTGGTGTTTGAATGTTCTGGCCATGTCCATAATGGGCAAAACAGTAACAAAACTGCAGGATATAATCTACAATGGTGTCATTCTCAGGCGGTTTATAGCAGTTTCATCCAACGGACTGATGAGTCATGACCTTGCGCTTAGTCTTTTAGATTTTGCATCATTTAGCATCATCATGTCTAAATACTTGCCCAGTGAGTAGCTACAGGCCTGGTTGTCATGCTCAGCTGCAACAGGTTGCAATGAGAAGCAAGGCCGGGTAACTTGTGGGAGTTGTATACATTTAGATGTGGCTGACGAGATTCTGCACTGGCTTCTATTTTGAGACATGTTCTTCTGTTCACCAGCTAGTTACCTGCCTCTATTCCCAGTGGAGAGAAATTACTTCAGTGGGGAAAGAGCTCAATGATACTCATATGCAGTATCATTAAGAAACATGATGATGTTTGTGTTATTTTGTAAGATCTTTACAGTAAAAAAGCAGCACCAAGTGAAAGTGTTTATTGGTAGAAAAATACCAACCTTGTTATGTTGGTAACAAGTTATGTTGTTGACCCATGGTCTTCAACTATATACAAAATGTATTTAATGTCTGTTGGTTTTATATTTAAAAGTATTGATAATAGACCAGTGGTAAATTACTGCACATGTAAGTGCTCTTACATATAAAAACTGGACAAAAGTGGACCGTATGTAAGATTTAGTAACTTTTATTGATCCTGGAGGAAACTGCTTATTAAAGTTTAAATGTGGGACATTTGGAGACACTTATCATCTTTCTGTTTTCTCTTGCCAGGTTTTCTTTCCGTCCTTTGATTAGTGCAGCTAAACTCTCGCAGGAGTGAAAAAACAAGGTACTAGCAACCACAATGCTACCCAAGAGCAGGTTAGGGAAGAGATCTCCCCTGGGAGCTTTAGTCTGTGGCTCTACAGCAGAGAGTTTTGTGGACATGGGAACAAACGGAGACGATGGAGGGTCTGTGAGCTCTGGGATCGGGGCAGGAGCGCACGGCCTCCAAAGGGTCAAACTGTATCCAGGCCAGAGGGTGAGTTGGATTAATAAGTCCATTAGGTGCAGTACTTTTCTGTTTGGTGTTTCAATCTGTAACATTTTCTTATAATGAATTATCTCTATCCTGTTACCTCATGCTGTGTGTGTGTGTGTGTGACTCAGGTATTTGTCCACTGTGGTGGACAAGAGTGCGGAGGTGTGGTGGAGCAACACAACCATGTGGACAACGAGGTTTCTATCTTCATATCACAGCTCAATCAGCACGTCCACCGTAAACTGGAGGATGTGTGGATGACTCCCTCAGCCAGCCCTCCTCACTCAGTCTCTTCCTCAATTGATGTGCCAAAGAGGTACAGCCTACTAATGCTATCATTGATAAGAAGTCTGTAACTATATTATTTCTCTTCATTATAATGGTGAAATTGAGCTTTTTATTTATTTATTGTAAGTACTCATACCTCCACTTTTCTACTGTAGGAACCCTCAAATGGTGGACATGGATGAAATCATGGCTGCTATGGTCCTCACCAGCCTTTCCTGCAGCCCAATGATCCAAAGTCCAATTCAGGGAGAATCTGGACCAGGTTAGCCACCCACAAGATGCTCTATATGTTTCTTTATTGAGTGACGCTCATGCCATCAACAACACTTCTGATTCACTTTGCTCTGTTGATAGCCTCAAGTGGGATAGACTGTGGAGGCAGTGAAGTGTCTGATGGTGGTTACTGGAGCGGTGACCATGGAAACAACAGCCCTGCCCCATCTCCACCTATTGCAGAGTCAGACAGGGCCCTGGTCCCTTCTGTAGATGAGGGACTTGACATGGAAATGGAAAATGTCTTGTTTGATGAACCAGCTCCAAGGAAACGCAAGGTTAGCGCACACATCCAAACTTTTCTGTATGGACCTTGTGTTGTATTTTTTGTGAAGCTAAGTGAAGCTAAGACTGTTAAATTTTTTAAACAGAACTCTGTGAAGATGGCATACAGGTGCTTGTGGCCAAACTGCGGCAAAATACTGACCTCCATCGTTGGCATCAAACGCCATGTTCGCACGCTTCATTTGGGGTAGGTAACAAACTTTCATTTTTGACACCATCTTACTAGGAATCTAAAAATGCAGGTTATGCCAATTTCATATAAAGTATGCAATTTTTTTCCTCAAATATTGTAAACAAAAGATTACTGTATTGATTTCGTCATGTCTTTAAAATTCTTGTATTATAACTGGAATGTTACGATGTCCGTGATTTACACTGGTATTTTGCTTTATTAGCAGACAGAGCGGTGAACAAGAGCGTTCTCAAAGGGAAGAAGACTTCTACTATACTGAGATCTACCAGGACGCGGAGAAGACAGCAGTTCGAGCTGCCTGTGGTGCACCACGCTCCCTCTGTGGTTCTCCTTCCAGCTCCACCCAACAGATATCATCTCCTCCTACACCAGACACTCTCCTGCCCAGCCCGCTCAGCCAGTCTGCCCCAGGCAGCTTCTGGCAGGTCCACTCTGAACACTCATACCAGGTAGGAAGCTTGAAATTTTTTGCATGTAAATGATTACCACCCAAGGGTTTCACGTTTAATCAGTGCTTGACAGCATTATTTTGTCTTGCTGTGAATTAAGTGCAGTTCATCACTATCAGTGTGATAAGGGACCCTTGACCTGGTTTTTAAATCAATGTTGTTTATGCAGGCTCTCCCACCAGTTCGGTTAACTCAGTGCAAACCTGTGGCTGTGGCTGCCCCCTCTCGCTGGACTCCTCCCCTCAACGGGCACCAGAGCAAACAGGTTAATGTCTGTTCCCTCAATGTGGCAATTAAATTTGTTGAGAAATCCTGTGTATAAATGGTGTACGTGTCTGAAAGAGAGTTCTGGCATGACTCATGACGAACGTGCTGACCTGTGCATCATTGTGTTGTGATGTTTACTGTGCTGTTAATGCTGTAGAGCAGATTCTAAAGCCTATAAGGGGCATTGGTTGTTTTCTTTTCGTCACATAGTTGAGGGTTATTCAGAAATCGGTACAGTGGGGTGCATAATCTTAAGGAGTGCCAGGGAGGTGTCTCTGAAATATTGAAAATAGAACCAGTGTGTGTTGATGCCTTTGTTCTGCCGCCACACTTAGTAACTGTGATGCAACAGTGCCACCTAGTGCACATATGTGTGAATGTCAAGTTTGTGATCACTCTTTGTGTAGGCACGTGATCAGTGTTGACGCCAGGGTACATACTGTACTGTACTGCTCATTCATTCTCAATTCTGTATTTTACAAATGCACATGTTCCAAAATCAGCTTGTATGACTTCACGGGGTGTCATTTTAATGTTTAAATTAAAAATGTGTAGGTAACATCTCCAAAACTGACCCTGAAGGAAATAATCAGCATGGTGCATTGCTTGAAAGCTGATCTGAGCTGCTCCATTGTATTTTGATACTGAAGGCAATATCTCTCCCCCTGACTCCCCTTTTCTCCAGGGAACCCCGTTCCGCCGCCGCTCCGTCAGTGTAGGAGAGCAGTGGCTCCAGAATCACAGTGCCCCTGCCAGGCCTCATCCTGCCAGTGTCTCGCCGCCCAGAAGTCACTGCTTGACTCGGTTAGTTATTCTCCTCATTACTCTTTAAAGGCTTGTACTGTTCGCTACATCTTGCTTTTTAATAAAAATGTATTTTCTCTGTATTATACATGATTTAAGGTTTATATTAAAGAAAATATATTTTTGAGAATAAATATAATTTGTAATACCAAGAAAACCTTAATAATGGCAGAGGGCACACATGTTATCCCTTTGTTGTGATGTCAACCATCAAACCTGTTTAAAGCATCTTTGGGCCAAAAGAGTGGGCCAATCAGCACTTGACACAAAAAAAAGGTGGACATGAGTGTTTTCAGTACCGTGTGTGTGTATGGGGATGGTGGTGGCGTAGTGGGTGGGACATGCTCGTGGGACCTTCAGCACAATTCAATTCAATTCAATTTTATTTATATAGCGCTTTTAACAATGGTCATTGTCACAAAGCAGCTTTACAAAATGAAATAAATGTGAAATAAATGTGTGTGTGTGTGTGAATGAAGTGCCTCTGGGTTCCTGAGCAAGACCCTTAAACCCAAGTTCCTCCAGGGAGACTGCCCCCTGTAGTTCGGGAATGGAAGTCACTTTGGATAAAAGCGTCAGCTAAATGCCATAAATGTACTATATGTTAGGGATGCACTGATTGCAATTTTCTTGGCCGATTCTGATTACCGATTTTTCCGATCACTGACCGATCGATCGGTGCATCCCTACTATATATTAAAAAAAAAAAAAAAACCCACATTTTTTCACTATATGCGGGTACTCTTGGAACATAACCCCTGCAAAAAGCGGGTGATTATTGTATATATTTCCCACTTGTGGGGCTACTATATATATAAAAAGAAATGCCTTAAAAATGCCTATTTTTATAGTGTAAATCCTAAATATGCCCCCAAACAGGCTCCCAGAATTTCAGTTTAATGCATTACCCTTAAAGAAAATCTAAAGGTAAACCCGTATTTACCTCTTTTAACTTAAATTCCCCGCCAAGATTTGCCACTTGGAAGGTCGTGGAACAAAAGTATTGGGACACTGCAGCAAGTAAAGGACCTTTGGGGGATAACCCCTGATCTGCTTGGGCTAAAATTGCAAATGAAAGCTCGTTGGAGCTTGAAGTGTCTGAGTGCTTGCACCACGAAGAAATCGCACTTGGAGCGCAGGGGCTCAACCTGGTGTGGAATTCGACAAAAAGTGCTTCCATGTCAGCTACAGCCTGCCCTAAGTCCCCTTGTGTGAAAACATCCAGAACAAATATATATATTTGCACCAAAAAGGTTGAGGATATTTGCTCTTTCCACTAAAACTGAGTTGTTCCGCTAAAAGACGGTTGTTAAAAAAATCTGAATCCGTCACTCCTGATCCATGTAAAATAAATAAATATAATTATTTAAATTATTTATATACATATATATATATATATATATATATATATATCTCCCATTGCCAAAGCATCACAGACAATATATATTAGATTAGATTTAACTTTATTGTCATTACACATGTACAAGTACAAGGCAACGAAATGCAGTTTAGGTCTAACCAGAAGTTCAATAAGCAGCAAGTGCAGGATAAAGGTATAAGTTATGAGTTATAAGTTATGAGTATACGTAAGGTGATATGTACGAGAAGAAACTGATGGAAATATGATGGAAAAACATATTGTCCGTGATGCTTTGAAGAACATTTATTATTTCACTGTTCTAGTCAATCAAGCTTTGTTGGTTCTACATATAACCAGTTTTGCCAAACGCATAGCACGGAAATTTAACCCAAAACATTCTCTTATGCTTTACATTCATAGAAGGATCCGAGGAGAGGCTAAGAAGTGTCGGAAGGTGTATGGCATCGAGCACCGGGACCAGTGGTGTACGGCCTGCCGCTGGAAAAAAGCCTGCCAGAGGTTTTTGGACTGAGACTCCTGAACTGGAAGTGGTGCAGCAGCTTAAAACAAGCTCCTTCAGCTGAGACTGACGGGTTTCGAACTCTTGCTGGAGGCCAGCCAGAAAAAGCACCTTTTTTTTATTTTGTACTTTTATAATGAACTTTTACTGCAAGGTGCTCTGTGTTTGTGTTGAGAAACCTCACTGGTGCTGGCAGAGCTAAAGCGTGGAGAGAACTGATTCTGCGCCCACATCTCCCTTGGTCTTCCTGGGTCATTCAATAACATGAAGTCTGACCTTTTTTTTTTCTTTTTTTTCAGCCAGGGCTGATTTTCAGTAAACAATAGCCATATTTTTGTACCGTCTCTGCTTACATCTAGACACTCCGAAAACCACCTGCCATTTACCATCCACCGAGGAGAAATGGTTGACTGTCATTCCAGGAAACTTGAGTCTGCTGCTCTGAGATTAGGGTGAGATGTGCTTTAGAGAAAATGTCTTTCAGAGGTGAAAGTGGCAGCTTAACGGTAAAAAGTTATCGTGCAAATGCTTTAAAAGCATACAGTCCTTTTATGTTTATGTATGCTGTGTATACCGGCAAACATGCTGTTATGTAGATTTCGTGTATTGAAAACTTTGGGGGGGGGGAGGAGAGTAAAGAAGCTTTTTTTTGTATAAAAATGTTCAAAACTATGACTACATACAGTGTGTCACATCATGATCAGTGTATTTCTTTGACTTGTCTTATTCTTCGGTGAAAATATTTTTCTTTTTCTGTTCCTTTACTTTGTTTAAATAGGTGTTTGATGAAAGAAATCAAAAACACATGCAAAAAATGACATTCACTTTGAAAAGATTATAATTCAAATGATTCAGAAACTACGACCAGTTGTTGTGTTGAAACCCAACCTGAAAGTAAGGATTTATGATTTTTTTGTATGTTTAAGCTTATTTTAAAAATCTGAATGCTTCATTTCCTTCATGTTTTACATACTGTTTCTGAGCATGTCCGTATTCACCATACTAGATGACCTTTCTTATGTAGGGATGCTGCCTTAAATGGACCTTTGCTAGTTTATATACCTATCCTATTAGCTCATCGTAGGATCGCTTCATTACATCATCAGATTATTTGTTTATTATTATTATTATTATTATTACACCGTGCAAACATTCTCAGACCAGGAGTGCATCTTATAGAGTACCTCAGCAAAATAATGCACCCATACTTATTCAAGTAGCTGAGCCTCTTAATGTTGGGTCCAAATGTTTGATGTATCACTATAAGCTATTCCAGTTCATCATCATGTGGATGTAACATAGTTGATTTGTCTCTAGTAAGCCATTAAGTGGCAGGGGTGTATTAGCTTGTGTAATTCCCAAAGTGCTGGACGTCGTGGTGCCGCAAAGCACCAACATTTCTGAACTCACTGTGTAAAACATTGAAGATCTATCAGTGGAAGAACATGTGAGGACACTGAGCAGTCAGTTGAATGCAATGGTGGTGAAAGGCTTTCTTACGAGGTGATGAACAGCTTTCTTGTACATTTACTTGTACAGTATTTTCAGTTGCATGAAACTACTCTGGAATATAAGACTGAATCATTGCATTTCTTTTCATTAAACACGTTTGGCATACCATCTGAAATATGAATGTCACTTCGATGTTTTAATACACTTTCTATGTAAGTCGACGTCTGTGTGGTCCCTTCTTTCACAATTTAACAATGCGGGGTAAAAAGGCAGAAGATGTTTTTTGGGAATTTCTTTGTTTCTGCATGACTCATTTGTTGTCACTGAAGTGCAAAAGTAAGGTGACCCAGTTTGGATGTGAAATTACGCATTGGAGAGAAACTTGTTAATTCAAGTTTTCTTTACAGTGGTGGTGAATAGAATAGAATCATAATGAATTCAAATACAGCTGTTTTATTCACTAAGCCATACCAGTGTACCTACGTAAGTGTCCTGAGTTTTTGTATCTAATTTTAATTATCGTAAAATAGCAGTACAAAAAATCTTTTTATGCCATTTTGTATTGCAATGGCCTGCTTGTATCCCTTCATAAGTTACAGTTTATAATTAGCTTTGCCTTTCACCATAATTTTCTGCTTTGTAGGTTTTAGAGGCATCAAATGTCTCAGACGTCTGGTTTCTATTACTACCACTGTTAACAATTATGAGTTCGACAAAACCACTTCAAATTACTGTTTACAAAGTAATGATTTCATTATGAACCCTTGTAAGTGGAAATACATACAGCGGTTCTCTATATGAAACAAATTTAAGCATTTTAGAAATATAAATTAAGAAATATAAATTTCTATTTGCTGAATTTAATATACTTGGAAAACAAAGTGTATGTTACTTTTCCCCTTAAAATTCAGCAAATAAACAGTAACTGTAGAATAGTAGAATATGCTAAAGTGTGTTCTCTGTAGAGAATGTGTGCTTACATATGCATTATTTCCCATTTTTGGGACTAATAAAGGTTTATCTTACGTGTGCATTAACACAATCTTAAAAGTCTTTGATATCACAGCCGTGTGCTAATAACTGAATTACTGATTGTCTTAGTAAACAGTCACAGCTGAAAAACCGAAAAGTTTTACTCACCCTTTGCCTTTATGCTGAGCCGATATGAAAACTGTATATTTAAGAATAATGCATTTACATTTATGGCATTTAGCAGATGCTACATTCCCGAACTACAGGGGAAAGACTCCATGGAGCAACTTGGGGTTAAGGGTCTTGCTCAGGAACCCAGTGGTGGTGTGCTAAAGGTAGGATTTGAATGCATGACCTTTTGGACAAAAGGCAAGTATCCTACCCACTATGCCACCACCACCATTTGAACTGAAGAACTGTGTGAAACCAGCCAAACAAAATACATCAAGACACACAATCATCTGCTTGATGACGAACCACAAAAGAAATAGTAAACTATTTTATTGACATAGTTCAGTTTGTTTTTCTATGTACAGATAATATGGTAAGCAATAGAATGGCTGTATTGCATAAATAAAGGGAAACAGAATCAGAAAACATTGCTTACATAAATACATTTTTTCATGTCCTCAAATTTTTTTAATTTCGAAACAACAAGCTGTTGGTGTTCTTTTATAGATAAGAAAATAGAACAGATGTCCAACAGACTTTGCTGCAATGTGCAGTATTTTAACCGCTGTATCAGGGTGGGGTGGAACTGCTAAAATGGTTAACTCTGTTACTGTCAGTATCTATTGTCTACTAATATTCAATACAATTTTTCTTCTTTGACATCCCATAACTGCCCAGTGGGGAGGCTGTCTTAATGATTTATGGGGATTGTCGTTGTTATTGACCTCTAGATGGCAGTGTGGTAGAGAGCATGGAGGCATCAGCAGACAGGGGCGTCCATATAGGCTTCAAATGGTTCCTTTTTGTTCTCCGACTAAACAATTGACCAGCAGTGGTGATGACTATCTAGCAAAGGTGAAAATGAACCCATAATGCAATAAGCCCTCACTTGGGAGCCTGGTGAAAATTAAGCACTCAGCGTTTTGCCAGTTTAATGCTAAGTGACATACAGTGGGTTCTAAAGTCTGAGAGTCACATTGAAAATCTTTTACACTATTTAAAACTGGAAATAAACAGAAGATTTGAGACTGTGACCACCTGCATGAAGAAGATTCTGCACTACACTAAACAGTGGAACGCTTCTGTGCAAACAACTCTCTGGTGGACCTGACCTACTCATCAGAGACTTTTGCACAAACACATGTGGTTCATGCAGTGTGAGCGCACGCTGTGCAAAAAGGGGACCAAATACTTCAAAATGATGTGTAAAAATGTATATATGCATAAATATTGGGGGGAAAACAAAATAAAAGCATTTTTACTCGTGGCCTCATCTTTTAGGACCCTACTTTGTATCGACTCTTCCAATATACTGATACTTAGATGTTTTTGGTATTAGCACTACTGATGCATTTATTGGGGCATTAAATGCATGGGGTCCAAAATTCTATTGTGTAACAAAACATATATAGAGAGAGCAACATAAAAGCATTTTCACTAGTAGTCTCAGCCTTTAAGACCCCACTGTGTATCATCTGTTCCAGTATACTGCTACTGAGATCTTTTTGGTTTGAGCATTATTGATACATTGATCTTATTGATTATCATATTGATTATAAAAGAGCTTGTGATACATAAACACTCCTTTTACTTCTTTTGTGCATTTTTATATTATGTTTTCTTTCTGAAAATGTAGTTTCTTAACAGTGCCAATGCGGTGTAAGGTTTCCCTTGGTGCAGTTTTAAGAGCAGAAAAACAGCACGAAAGAGTCCAGTCAGGACCTGGCATGTTCACAATTCATTCTTTTAGCATTGAGTTGCAGCACTCAGGAAGAATAAGCTCATTCACTTTATTAATGCTAACTTTTTAAACCATCTAATACCATGATACTGTGATACATTTGGAAATTATTAGTATTGAGTCTGGATTGGTTGGTTATGTTTTATGAAAACTTTAAGGTGAAAATATCTAACCACATGGCATTCCATGGTCATTTTTTATGCAGATGTAGACATGTGTATAGTATCTCTTGAGTGAGTAGGACAAATGAAGGCTTGCTGGGTGAGTGGACCATTACTGAAGAGGCCTAAACTTCGTTCTGCTGAGTGATATCAGTAGACACGCTATTGAACTCACTAGCTCGAGTGGTCATTCCCAAGTACTGCTTTAGAAACTCACTGAATCGCTTCTGGTTGTTCCACTTACGGGCAGACTTGCGGACCCCTATGAAGCCACCGTACCTCTTCTGTAAAGACCTACCGGGGTCCATGAATTTCCTGTAGCCGTACTTGCTTTTGAGGAAGCCTCCAAAACGTTTGCTCAGATTTACGGGTGCACCTTCTTGATCATTTGCCTGCTCCCTCTCTTCTTCAGGCTCTTCTCCATCACTTTCTGCAGACTGAGACTGCTGGGCCTGGTAAGCTGCACTTAGCTGGGTGCTTTGGATCTCTCGATCTAGTTCGTCCAGACCCAAAGCACGGGCTACATGGTCAAACCTCTGCAGGCTGTCAGAATACAACAGGCCTCCATCACCTTGCTCTAGAGGGAGAACAGATTCCACCTCTTCCTTGGCTCTTTTCAGCATGGTGCCCCCTACTGATAGGGAGGCTAGTGGTCCTTCCTCCATGGCTCCGCGACACATCTCCCAGTTTAGGCCCAGTGAACCCTTCCCACATTCCACCAGGCAGATCTGGGAGCATAATGATACATGATAAAACCATGAGTGTTAAACTGGTAACATTTTCTGTCGAAGATTTAAAAAAATACCTGTAATCTTAAACTTCATGTCAATACCTGAACTTAAACTTAAACCCTGATTCTTGTCCTAATCCTAACCCCAACACTTCTGAATTTCACTGGATCGTTTGTTAATTAACTCTACTCTCTTATGTACTCTAGGTTTACAGAGTACATAAACCTACTTCTCTTAGAGCTGGACTATATGCAGTCCTTAGGAGTTCATTTCACAAGAAGTCTTTTCATGAACTACACCTGAGAAGCACAGAAGCAAAACACAAGGAATGCTTTCTGTATATAATTAAATCTGTATATAGAATCCAGCAAATTGAAGATACACCGTTTAAGCACAAACGGATTAAACCAGGGGTCACCAACGTGGTGCCTGCAGATTTTAATAAACATATTTTTAAAAAAGCATTATTATACATTCAGATAAGTTTAAACTCTGTTCTAGTGTATCAAACTGGTAGCCCTTCATATAGCTCAATACCCGTGAAGTAGCTCTCAGTTTCAAAATGGTTGGTGACCCCTGGATTAAACTGTTAAAGGTTGGCTGGTGAGGGCATTTGATTTGTCTTAACCCCACTCCCTCACCAGATAATTTCTTCCAATCTAATTTGTTTTAGTATTGATCAAAAAATATGATGTAATATTACAATTATATTACAATTGTAATGTTTGGAATCCACCTACCTTGGTCCTTAAAATCCAATTGTGAATCTTGAATGAGTTTTAAATGTATATTACATTCACTTCCCCAAGAGAAGGAAGCATGCTCTTTCACACGTAGATCATTTAAAGTATAAAAATAGAATAAAAATCATGGAATCAATGACACGGGGACCTAATGGCTTTATAAAAACCTTTAATAACAAGTAACTGCAATGGAATATTGTGCAAATATGTTCTGTGACTAAAGATACTGAAAATGTACCCTTGGGAGTAACAGCCTAGTGACAGTTAACCTAGAGCCTTTTTGCCTGTAGTGTTAATGTACTTAATGTAGAGGTTTGTAGTGTTAAAGGGGTTAATCAGCAATGCCTCCCTGCAAATAAAGCAGCCAGTGCTGAAACTCTCTTTTAAAAAAATTAAAAAAAACAGTGTAGCATAAAAGTCGCACTGTATTCATCAGTGCATTGATAAGAAGAGTGAGCACCCCATTCCCATTCACCAAAAAGAATCAATTAACAGAAATGAATTTAAAGCCCAGTGCCAGGGGATGAATCACCAGCAGGGAGGGGTGGAGGTTTGAGAAAAGGATAGAGGGATATGCCCTTTCTGGTCATTCATGCTGCAAAGTGAAAGACTCCAGGGAGATTCCTCTGAGAGTGAGACAGGCCAACTCTGCTCTATCTGCTTCTGCCAACGGCCTCGCCAGATGATACTATTGTGAGTCTACTTATTATGCACAGAGATAATTGAATCACCACCGATGTTTAAAGTCAAAAGACAGTTCTTAACTAAATTAGTACTGCTGCCCCCACAAACGTCTCCAATCAAAGTTGAGAAGAAAGATTCTAGGATACAGCTTATCTTTCAGCTCAAGTGGAGGAATGATATCTGCAAGTGTTGGATGTAATGTAACATTGAATGCAAGGACTCTATCTAAAAGGGTTACTCAAAGTGAGAACAGCCAAATACTAATACCCTGAGGATCTACAAGAAATTATACCCTTAAACACAGGGTAAGTAGTTAAGTAGGTGAGTAATCGGGTCCATGACATAATGTGCAAGTAATGGTTCACCGAAAAATTTAACTTACATGATTTTTTACTTACTCCAGATGTAGTTGATGAGCCAAGACATGTTTATTGTCAACAATGTAACTACACTTGCCGATGCGGTTTAGACGAACTCTAAGCTGTAAAACATTACAAAATTTCACAGCCACAGGCAATTTTTTTCAGACACCAGGGCTGGTATTCAGAAAGTAGAGACAGGGCGTGACATTTTGTTGCTCTATTTTTTGCAGATGGGGTTTCATGAACATAAATAGTTTTACGCATCTATATGTATATGTAAAAACAGGCAGCTGTCTACAGCACTCAGATTCATGGTGATTTTAAGGTTTATTTTTGTAGTTCACTATCCTAGACCACATTGGCAAGTCTTAATGAAGAGTTTGAACTAATTGATTCAATTTTTGGTGATGCGCTTACAGAAAAGATTTGAATGACTCTTGACTTTTACTGTTGCATAGCACCTTTGGCCTCTTAGTTCTTACCTCTTTAGAACTAAACTAAAGTAGCAACACATCTTGGCTGATTGACCACATCTGGGGAATGTGCAAAACTGTGCACATTTAATCTTTTGCCACAGACATGAATGTGATCTCTGATGATCTCACCAGTGTGCTGAAGGCCTGGTCTTTCGGCAGGATTTGGCCGCAGGACAGACAGTCTCGCTGACAGTCACTGTGTCCAGGGACGCACAGCCCCAGGAGCAGAAAAGTCCATAGTGGTGTCTTCATTATTGATGGCTGTAACACAGGAAACACAGGTAAGAGAGACAGAAGACATGTGACATGTGAGAATTAGCTGATTGCACTTAAAGCGAATCATAAGCAACAACAACACAACATAAGTGACACTTTACATCTGCTCTCTGATTAGTATCATTGTGGAGCAAAATGTGATGAATAAAGCCTATGAATATCTAAGTAATTGCTAAACTCATTGACCTTATCATGAGGTAGACTTGTTACAATTGTGTGTGTGTGTGTGTGTGTGTGTGTGTGTGTGTGTGTGTGTGTGTGTGTGTGTGTGTGTGTATGTGTGTGTTTGT
>JBBPDC010000001.1:43020656-43031287 GCA_037974485.1 Hemigrammopetersius urotaenia
TTTAAATTACATAAAAATACACAAGAAATAAATACTGTTTTGACTTCTCTGTAAAGACACAATTTTGGAGATTTTTTGGCTTTAAACAGCAATGATATTGATTCCAGAGTTGCTGTACTTTATTACTGATTCTATAATACTGACTAAATGTAAAATAAATCTGGAAAATGGACAAAAACCATGGGTAGAGACAAATTATTAAATTTAGAAACAGTTTTTGGGATAGAAATGTATTTATGGTACATACATCTATACCTCCATTTGTCTCAAAAAAGTAACATAATGAACTAAGACAGTTGGCTGCACAGCACATCACGTTCCATTTCCATCAGAGCATGCAGCTTTACTATACATTTACAATAGAGAGTTACCTAATCAAAATTCAGAATTATGTGCTCTTTGGGTGGAAACAACAGGAACAAGAAAATCGACTTTAAGGTACAGAAGGTAGTTGAGTTATTTTGTTTGAATTGCTTGGCTGCTCCAGTTGTGAAGTCCGTTACCCACACAAAAGGGCATCCATGTCATTGACAAGGCATCCCATACCACACAGTGCTGTTCATTTACCACTAGATGCACTGCAAGACCTGTGATGAGCACATGTATGATTTTATTAGCCAAGGTGGACAGGAATGAAAAAGCTTTGGCTGTAAAATCTCTGCTGGTTCAACAGCTCCAGGAAAGCGGTGCTGCATCTAACACTACCAAAGCAATAGCATATCAAGACAACTCTATTTTTTAATAACACTGGGAAATATACATTTATACCAGCTCAGGCTGTTCACAGAGGCTTCTTCTATGAATGACATTTGAGAAATAAAACAATTTCATGGTGCGGCAGCAAAATCCAAACAATGCTGAAGCTACACAGCACTTTTCAGATGGTTTTATTTCGTGTGGATAACGTGTGAATTGAAACTCAGACTTGGCTGGCAAGTCTGGGCCGGCTGAATAAGCCCGGGACAAGACTGAGAGAAGGACAGTGGGAAGAAAATTGGTCTACCTGGTTTTGGTGTGAGCAGACAACTCAAACTGTAAACATGAACACACACAGGCCTATAGGCCAGTCCTAAACCAACATGTGCATGTCTCTGAATGAAGAGAGCTGTCCTCATTCTGATGATAATAGTATCTCACTGAGCCCACCATCTCCAGGGGCTCTGAGGGTCTGCAGACAAAGATGAGCTCTCATTGTGGCTCTCAGTTGGGTGGCTTGGGACAAGGCCATTTGATAACTGTGTTATGAGATGTGTTCTGCCTATTGTGCTCTCTTCTGCATGTGACCATGCTGGGCTAATAGGACATCAATGAGCTCCACACTGCGAGCACATTAAGACTTTGGTTCTCAGGATCAGCTCAATGGTGAGAGCGCTACTTGATGCTTGCATTCACACTGACTTATTTTGGCTGGACTCGGTTAGGAATGTGATTATAACAGTGAAACCCGCCTCTAGGATCTGAGCCCAAGGTACAGCAGTACAAAGTGATAACGAGGTCCCTTCTAAGAATTCCTGTCAGTACAAAATGTGTCCAGACCATCAGAAATAGTGTCATTTGGAGAATTTAAAGAATTTCCACAAAGGCTTATGTATTTCAGATTCATTTGACTGAGGTCATGCTTGTACTTTCCTCATTTTCAGCCCTGTATATTCAGATGGGTGACAAATGAAAGGAAAATATCTGAATAAATGAGAAACAAATGAGGAACAAAATGATTGCAGATGCCTCTAGACAGATGTGCTGTATGATACAATTAAGCAATTAATATCCTACCATGGTCTGCGGCAAGTATAAAAATGCATGAACAGACCTATTCGACCATGATTTTGGATCAAGATGGCAAGAGGAAAAGATTAAAGTGAATTTGGAAGAGGATCCAGTATTGAGCATGGACAGCAGGAGTTTCAGACAAATACTGCCCAACTGGTTAATGCTTCATTAAGAAGAGTGACTAAAGAGACATCTGCATTTAGATCTATAGGAAAGTCATCTGTAAATGATAATTGAAATCTTGACACTGGGAAAAGTGCAACGGTTCTTCTCAAAAAGTCACATGACTGCATCGTTAGCGTCGAAACATGTCTTCTTACAAAGACGCTCTAAAAGAGAATTTGATTTTCTAATGCACTCTTTTATACCCTGCCTAAATTATTTCATATTCATACTTGTGATAGTCATTAATAAGATATAACTTTGATGCTGAAAATTGATACTAAACATATAATATATTGTATCCCCTAACAGTCAACTCAGGAAAGCAATGTCTACGGCAAGCAAAGGCACAATATCCTCTGGCTCAACCTAGTCCCCAACCCTTTCTGTCTTTAATGTTTCTTCCACCTTATTGTCATGTCTGTGTGTCATATCTATTCTATAGCCTTGCCTGTGTAGTCACTTATGTCTTGTTAAGTGATTAAAGTATTAATATTCATTAAACATTCATTATATATATAATTATATATTCATTATATTATGTTCGATTTGTCAAATCTCACTCCAGACCTGATAGTGGACACATTCTGGTTGATCAGTTGAACACAAGGACTTTCAGGTATGGACACATGATTCAGCACGTTAATTTACTGATAATGTAACTAACCAGATTGACATTTGTAAAATAATTATACATTTGCTTAGTTCATGACAAGACAAAGCAGTAAATTACCTTGGCTTAACTGTTTCTTCATTTGATGAGTGTGATCATATACTCCAGGATAAAAATAACATCCTGAAGGTTGCAAGGACACTGCAAGCAGGATCTCTCCTTGTCAGTTACTATAGGCAAATTTATCAGGGTGAATATTAAATTTCTATCGCCAAAGGCAAATTACTAAGGACCCGAATGGTTGTGGGACACGTGTCAATCAAAGTGCAGACACTCCATACTGAAATATAATTGCAAAAGTTTGCTTCATCTCAGTCTGACATTGCCAGAGGGCATTATTTTGCATTGCATGTGAAGAATTACTCTAAACTTTAAAATGATTGTAGCTGGTATTTTCTCTTTTGCAGGGATGTTGTCTTTCATGGGTAAATCAATCTGTTGAGTGCATTTAAAAGCGGTACAGAAAGCATTTAGTTTTTCCATCTTAACCATCTGTGTAAATGTATGATCGAGGTTTAAAACTCAAACTCAAATGTTCCACATTCCTCAGATGTGGCCAAGAAATGTTTTGTTTTGCCTCTTTTTTTTTTTTTTTAGAACTGGATCTATGAAGCTACGAATAAACACTAGAACTCAATAGTCACCTAAATCCACATCACTAAAACTATATACAAAATAATTCAGTCTCAGCCTACTAAAACTGTATTCAGGCACCGGTGGCACAGACTCATCAATATGGTTTAGGACACAGTATTCCTTAAACAGTATTCATTAAAAAAAAAATGAATAGAATTGCTATGGACAGCCATTTAATGCAATACCATGACTTATTCAAAAAACAGTTGTAAGGGGGACTGATTTTTGATCAGAGGCATCAGGTCATTTATGACAGTTATTGTCACAAAGACTAATCCTTGATTAATTTTGGGTCAATAGAAGTTGTGTAAAATAGATTTTTTAAACCAAATGTTTCCTTTAAAGAAGTACTGTGCGTACTGAATATGCGTTTGGATGACTTGATGACACACATTAATACAGGCAAAGAGTCTCACACAAGTGGACATTTTGCCACCAGCCGCTGCGATTCACACACAGCAAGTATCTCCCTGACCACCACACAGGCTGCTCGTCATCTGTGGACAGCCCCCATTTGATCCATTCACACGCTACTGCATAACGTCAATAACGCTACTGCATAATGTCAATAACAAATCACTTCTTCATGTTGCACTCAAACAAGTTTGCTTAACATTCAGCGACTGTCGGTCAGGGTTTGATGTGCTTACCATTTCATTTACATTTACATGAATTAATTAGGCAGACTCTATTTTCTAGAGCGGCTTACAAATTGTACAAACAACAGAGGTCAAATATTTACAGTTTACCTAGATAAGTTTATGACCTAAAGACCTGAACTCTAATACATATTCCTATCTGTAATAAACAAGGCTTTCTGCATTAGGCATTTAGGGCATTAGGCCTTGTGTATAAAAACACACAAAAATAAAGGTTCCGAAATGCCTCTTGATTTGGATAAAACTAAACCTTTAACGGAATAGTTCAGTCATACATACTAATGTTGCAAACTCAAACAGTATTAGAGTTACGTCATTTATTCCATTGCATTGCACTTATTCTATTGCACTTTCAAATGGTCTTTTATCAATACTCTTTTATTTCTTATATTTCTCCATTATTTGATGTTATTTTGATCTATTTTATGTTTATTCAATTTCTGTAAAGCACACAGAAGGACTTTTTGTGTATGATAATATGCTATATAAATATACTTCACTAATTGCTGACTTCACTGTTATTAATTGTTACCAACATCACCCACAATAATTCATTTTTAACTGACCTCAGTACATTATGTGAACGGTATGTGAATGGCCATTAAAGCATTCTTCATCCTTGCATTTCTCTCTCCTGGGGTCAGCTGGTGCAAGGCAGAGCACATGTACCATCTGCTTACTCACTCACAGTCAATTTAGAATCCCTAATTCATCTGATGCACATCTCTTTGGTAGCGAGAAACCGGAGACCCCAGAGGAAACACACACCTGTCACACACACACAGGTTACGTGACACGGAAATTAGCATGTCACATGGTATATAATGCCTGGTAGCCACTGCTAAGTCATTGAGTCTACACCCCTCAACTCCTCAGTTATCCAGATCTTCTAACTGTCAGTACTCTGGCTAAGCCACATCTTTGTGTGTGTTTGAGAACATGGATTCCGGTGGGAATCTCTAGCCTTCCTGAGAGCGTTCTTATATTAAAGTGCATCATCTACCATCCTCTTAATTCATAACAACACCACTCTGAGAACATGCAAATGCACACATAAGGCCAGGACCCAGATTGGAACCCCCAACCTTGAAGGTGTGAGGCAGCAGCACTACCCATTGCACCAATGTGCGGCTACTTGCAAAAAATCTTATTTGCAAAAATGGTTCCTAAAAAAACATTTACTGAAAGGCTCTTTAGTGAACTAAAAGGTTTTCTTTTCCATGGCAGGGATGTCCAATCCTGGTCTGAGTGATACTATCCTAGACAGTTTAAATGCAAAATGCTTCTCAACAGCCTTTATTGCCTGGACTGGATGTATTCAATTAACTAAACTCCGTAGTACATCCCTATTCTAGGTATTGCTCAAAAAGACATTTTTGGCATTTTTATTCTTAAAAGATAGCTTGATCTTGTTATGCTAATATAAATTTAAGGCCTTAGGTAGGCCAAGCTATAGGAAGAGGCAAAAATCTAGAAGGTAATCTATGATTTAACATGAGAGGAATTACATTCACTTAACAACTGAATCTGTGTGTATTGACTGAACACATTCCATTTAATTTAACTTATTTGTTGGGTATATTTGAAGATACAAATGTTTGTTCATGCTTTATTTGATCTGAAAATCTAACAGAGATAGAAATCTCTGTTCCAAGGCTGGCGACACACAAAGCATAAATGACTTAATCGCTGATTCAACATGAACTCAATTGGGTCCTCGCTGGGAAGAAAAATACAGCTGATGGGCGCATACGCGTTTAGAAAGGCCAATGCAGAAAGAATAATGGGTTTGTGAAGTATTTTTACTCCTTCATTGGTTCATAAGTAACACTTCACCTGCCATATATTCATTTCAAGTATTATTTATAGTAGCTACATATATATGAACATAGACTACACAGTACTGGAGGTGTGTTATCATCATTTTCTCTTATTTGGCTTATTAGAATCTCAAATCCCATTTGTGATTTTTTAAATACAAGAAATTATATTTTTAGTTTAGTTTAGATTAGATTACTCAAGTTTAACAATAAATAAATGAAATAAACATGTACATGAAAATTGTAATTATCACATACCCAAAAAGGAGTACGTAAATCACGATCTCTTATTTCTACTTAGTCACTGTACATGATGATTATCATGACTAGTCAAACAGTCCACCCCAGTGTCCATCATACGCGACTTAATGAATTACCACAGAGTTCATCCCCATTATGTATCCGTAATCACTGTTAGTTCTTATGCCTTAGTGTGCTTTATTTTATTTTTGTAATCTGCTAAGGTTTTATTTTATTGCAATTCAAGCCTGCAGTTTAAACAGTTAATTAAAAACAAGTGACTTCCAAACTGATGCCCCCACACAATAAAGCACTTCCTTTCAGCTCCGCCGTCACAGAGAAAGCTGAGGGTCCGTCACTGTCAGAAGACATGCTGTGGAGCTCTGCCGTAGTTGCTGCCGAATAAAACCTCGAATTAACAATTATTCACTATTTAACAGCGAAACAAAATGACTCACACATTGAGTCAGAGTTCGGAGACTCTGAGCTGCATGATGTTGTGAAGAATTGCTCTGCTTGCAGAAGCACAGACAGATGCTAAAAGACTTGCTTATAGAGCCAGAGGGGTCGTCTGGACCACCACTACCACCCTTCCGTCTCCAGCTGTATCCTCTTTTCATCTCCCCCGCTGTGCTCACAACTCAAGACCTCTGCACTCACAAATCAAGCAAAGTGCAAAATCTCTCTTTATTCCAGTCTTTATAACTTCTCATTAGGATTTACAAAAGCAATTCTACCATAATCACTCAGATGAAGAGAAGGCTGATTTGCATGCACTTTGTTTTTTCTGTGAATGAGATACTCTCTCTTTTCTCTCACTTCACAAGAATATGGAAATGATTGTTTGTGTAGTTGGGAAGATGCATTTCATAAATGGTTAATTTTTTAAACGCATGAGTATTTTTAGAATCTTTTAGGAAAACAAAATCAGTATAATCCTAAAACAAAAAAACAAAAAAAGAAAAAAAATGTTTTTCAAACAACCATTTAAAGATGCTCCTAAAGGATCCACATCTATCCAGTATTTTTCCTAGTCTCACACAAGCAGGCTAAGAACAATTCAGGAACCTACATTATACTAAGCTTGATGCTCTATAATTCATATGTCAGCATGCAATGTTTTCCTTTCCTCCCATTAACATGTGCACTATATTTGATTGCATGATAATGCTTCTACTTTTCCAAGCACTGAGGTGGTGTAATTATAACACAGAAAGTGCAATTATGGAAGCATTTAGGTGTTTGTGCTCCCTTTTCACAGAGGAAAGGGATCCAATGCAAAATGAGGTGGAAAACACTTGCACTCAGTGCATCCTGCAGATAAGCGGCTTATCTCGGTTTCTGCAGGTGCTGAGCTCTGCGATCCAATCAGGGAATTTCTTGAGGAATTCATTGACTCTTGAACTCTTGGATTAAATATGTTTGGAGAAAATAAGTGGTATTTTATCGTCCGAAAGTTTGTTACATGTTGGCGTTCTGCCAGTGTTTGTTTTTTTGTTGATGGGTTTGGAAGTCTCATCCAGGATAAGGAGTCCACATGACAGAATGATGAAAGATCTTCCTAAAAAGCTGGAACAGAAATAAAGAACGTATAAGTGAATTCTTGCTTAATATTAATATATTTTTAAGATATACTGACTTTACAGATCTTCTGACTGTACTAACAGCATTCCACTGTATTTTGTTACAAGTACACAATGTAATATTGTGTATATTAGATTGCATTGCATTACATTAATTAAAATTGCTTACATCACTTCATGCTCCATGTGGGGTTGATTTCAGAAACTAAAATTTTAGTACTCTTTTTTCCTTCTGTTTGATAGAATCAACATGATTGGTGCATTAAAACTCTAGTAATATATTACATTAAAAAAAGTATTGTAGCGCTTCCCTAATATTAAATGTTTTGGTTGGAAAAGGAAGGGTATAATCTTGGAATAGTCAATAGAAAACATTCTAAACTTGCTGTTCTCTCTTAATAGATACAATCAAGCTCACCTGTTGGTGACCCCTTCAGGAACTGGACAGAAGACTGTAGATGTTTAACTCTCACACACTTAAGAATAGGTGAAGGAATCAAACAAACATGTTTAGTGCTTTATATATAGTGCTACTCTGAATGGATAGTAGCCTAGTTCTACGATAGTGCAAGAAATCTAAAAGTGAAGCAGAAATTAGCATCATTTTGGATGTGTTTGTTTCCTTTTTTGCAGACTGTGGTTCTAGTCCAGACCTGGCAAAGTCCACCTCCTGAGTATTGCTTATGGATGATTATACCTCCTTGATTTATAGGCTATACCTAATATAAATGCATATACTACATATTAAAATATTTATAGTTTATAGAAATGTATATACAAAGTATTATGATTTAAGTGAGCTGATTCAACAAGCTTTTAAAGCCTTGCATGTTTTGCAGTTGCTGTGTAAGGCCTGATAGAGTCTTTCTGGCGCGGTTTGGCCAACTGTGAAATTCACTCTATGTCCAAGAAGCCTTTCTCTCTCACTCGCAGGGATATACGAAATTCTCTTCTTTAAGGTATTTGGTGTTATCTGGCCCAAATGCTGCATACAATTTAGGACTAATTTCTGAAACAGCAATTGCTGTAAGTGCAGTGGAGCGAGGAATTGTGGGACTCTGCGCGCTATGTGGACTGAATAATTAAGTGGCAAAAGGATGAGCGTGTAGAGCGCCAATGAGCATTAGGGACCTCAAGTTGCACAATAACGATGATAAAGATGCTGTTAATTACAATTTGAAAACTTTCAGCCCAATGTGTGGGCATTCGTATTGATTCTGTGACATTTGGGGCTTTGTCACTTTGTATAGAAGCCTTTGTCAAGCCTTATTCTAACATCATAATAACAGAACAGACCATGCTTGGGGGTCAAAAGTACCTGATCCCTTTGAATATTAAGTATGTTAAGCATTAGAGAAGGAAAAAAATGAAAATGCATTTGTAAGCCACTTTATTAGCAGCCCCTACCGTGTAGCTCCACCTTGTTGGTGCACAGTCAGTTCAACACAGTCTAAAAAAACAGCCTTTTCTTCAGAATTTCACTCAAGCAGATTTTCTTATTAGTTAAAACCAGCAGCACAGGTGTTAGGACAGCTGGAACAAAATCCTGGAGAGGATTTTACTTTCTGGATCTGATTTTTCCTCCTCTAACAGAAACTGACCATGAAAGAACAAGGTAGTGGGGTTAATGAACTGTCCATCATATGTTGACATTCTTTAGACCTTAAAATGTTCTTCACACTCACATATTCTATTAACAAGACATGTTCTTAGAGGAGCCTATTGGCATCTTCATCTGTGTGTGAGGGTACATTCTGCAGTGTCTCCAAGAGGCAGACCAATGCTGAAACTAAAGATACAATTAAAAACAAAGATTTGTCAATTCTAGGGTCAAACAGGCATACTAGGGTTCTACAGGCAATTCTAGGGTCTAACATACACTATAATGCTGTGTTTTTTATAAGGGACTCTACACAGTTTTACTGAAGGTTATTCAGGAGGTTTGTATCCCTCAAGACCCGCAGATTTTGCACTTTGCCTTGGAGCTTGATCTGATTAATGGGTTCACCTATGTACAAATTCTGTGCCCACTGGCCAATGAGTAGAATGTGAGTACTTCTAATATAATGGATGATGAGTAGACAACTGACGCAATTGAGCAAAACATTGACTTTTTATTTACTGAGCAAACAAATTTTCCAGTAAACAAAGTTCCAGAGAATACAGAACTTTAACCTTTGAGGAGAACAACATGTTGGCCCATTATCACCCATTTTGATGTTCTTCGTGATATGCCAGAGTTCAAGTTCTGCCCTTGGTGGAGACAGACCTCGGGTGTGATGGAGGCGTGAAGAGGCGAGGGGAGAAAAAGCGGGAAGACTCTCTGCAACACCCATGAAGTTCTCCAGCTGGGCTTGAGGAACAGAGGAAAAGGGCAAGCCTCTCAGAGGAGCTATCTCTGCAGATGTCATTCATTTAAGAGCTGCTCAAGTGTGTCATCTCATTCCAATAAAGAAGCCAAAAGGTTACTGTCCCTGCCTCCTCCTGTCTCCCTCAGACATTTTCCATCTATTTTTGTTCATTCTTTTCTCACAATGACCTGCAGTCCATTAAGTTAATGGACCTACGCTGACAGACCACACGCCTACATTTCCCAGGAAGGACAGAGAGCGACCGAGATGACGAACACATAAGACTGAAAGGCCAGAATGTACAATGCCATAGAATGCTATAATATGCCATGTCTGACACTCCATCTCCCTTATACTTTAGCTTAAGCAACTGACGTGCTCAAAATAATGAATAGGAATCAATGCTGTGACTAATAATCTCCCACTCTCACAACGCCTACGCGCGGGGATTCCCCTTCAAACTTCAAATTGATTTACATCGCCATCCCTGCAGAACCTAAGAGCACGTTTGAAGATAACGTCTGCAGCAGCTTATCTCTGAAAAAGATTTCATAATTGCTTTAAGACAGCAGCAGTGCATTGGCCCTCTTTGGAGGAGAATGAGGAACAGATTCTCACTTACAAAGTAATATACACAAGTTCTACCATACATATGCACTGCCACATACACACACACACACACACACACACACACACACACACACACACACACACACACACACACACACACACACACA
>JBBPDC010000001.1:43036625-43053042 GCA_037974485.1 Hemigrammopetersius urotaenia
AATTCTTAAGCACTGATGTACGTCGCTCTGGATAAGAGCGTCTGCTAAATGCCGTAAATGTAAATGTAAATGTAAATATTTCAAAGTCAGGAGTATGTTCTTGGTCCTGTTGGTTACCCTAGCTTTTTTTTGTTTCTCCTAAAATATCAGGGCATTGTATTGATAAAAATGTACAAATACAAACATACACACACACACACACACACACACACACACACACACACTGTACCACCATGACCTGTAGAAAGACCCCTGCAGATGAATAAGGCATGTATAATTGGATATTGCTGTGCCAAATGAACCAAACAAACCCGATATGAGATTTGATGTGACATGTGTTTTATTAAACCTTTGCTCAGCCTCCATAAAGAGGTCAAAACATGACCTTGGAAAATGATTGGGTGGAATCATTGATCCAAATAATTAAATGTTTTTTGTAATGCAAAGACTGAAAGTAACAAATATCCCACATTTACAGTAAATCAAACATAAACAAATTAAAAAAAAAAACATGGCTAAACCAATCTTGTGCTAAGGTATAAAAGGTCTGTTTATAGTTTATGTTTCTACTCTGAATCAATGGAACTGTTTAGATTTCAGGTCATAAAACAATTGAGAAAATCTATCAATCTATTGATCTGTCTATCTATCTGTAGAAAACTATAGACATACAGATATATTTACACACAGATATATCAGAGTCAAACCAACATATGTATGAGTTCTGTAGGGTCAGGACATATTTAACACATGAAATATCTAAAATCAAGTCGAATCCTGACCTCACAGATAGAACATTGCATTGTGACACTCCTTCAAGAGGTCTTCGAGGTCTGCTGAGGATCATCCAGGCTGGATGGCTTTCTCTGTTGCCTAAAAGCTGTTATACATGTCTGTCCCCTGCAGCTGAATCAGGCATTTGAAACGTGCTGTAGGATGGGTCCTTCTCTCACAGAGGCAATCATCAGCTCACTGGAGCATAGGCTGCTCCACCCATCCACGCACTGCTCGTCCTGGCCCGTAGACAGGGACGTCATAAGATGACAAGGCACCGCGGGCATTCGCCCTGGACACTGGTGTGTTTTGACAGGCCTTCTAAAGATAGAAAGCACCCCATTATAAATATTCCCAACTGACTGAACACTGTACTGTTTGATGGGTCCCAAACGTATGTTTCTAGATTTAGTACTGCTGCAGTGCAGTGGTGGGGGAGATGGTGTTCTTGTGAATGAGAGAGCTTTAATCAGCACCGAAACCCTCCTACAGACCAAAAAAAGAGAGGGAAAAAGTCAAATGAGTGGCAGCAAAAGAGCCCTTGAAATGATTAGGTGCCACCTATCTCCTGATTACAGAACAAAGCAAAATACTGCAATCAACAGTCATTCAGTCATGAATTAGCCCTTCGGTCTGGCAGTCAGTCTTGAATAGAATACACACCTCGTCAGTTTGTGCCCAGCATGGGGTCTTACAGTGCAGAGTGGTTTATAGAGTCCACTGGTCCAAAAGTAAATTAGCCTATATCTATCCCGGCACTGATTAAAACTGTGACAAATGCTGTCTTGGTCCAGCAGACCTCACCCATATGTTCTGGACCTGACCAGCTTTATTTTCATTTTGGAAGTCTGTTTTTGATTCTCTTTCAGCCATTACCTCAGTTAATATCCTCCCAGCACCTCTGGTAGGGCTGTTTGGGCTTTTACCCAGTGCGTATCCCATGCCCTCTTATTTTGTTGTTGCATTGCTCTCTTGGTAAGACGAACTATCTTGATGCACTGGAAAAGCCCTAACCCTCCCTCTCTTTCCTTCTGGATAAAGGATGCCCTTTCCTATAAGAAGCTTGAAAACACTCACTTTGTGGTTCCAAGGTAAAATGTTCTCATATTTGGCAACCTTTTCTTAACAATGTTGAATCTCTTCGGCTGACTGATGTCTCTGTGGATTAAGCGAACATATGTATGTATATCTGTCTATCATTTTTAATGCTGAGTATCATTGGCGCATTATGTCCTTTTTTACAAATGTTGACAAAATGCATATTTTGTTATTATCACTATGTTTATTGTAATTTGAATAATAATGTAGACGATCAAAACCCCGGATATCTGGCACCACAGGCATACTTTTACTGAAACTGGAAATTAATTCAACAAAAATCCTATTCACCTTACAACACATTTTGCTTGAGGTATGAAAAAAATTAGGAAAAAAACAATGACAGAAAAAACACAAGTTTTTATTCACTTAAGCAACTGAACCGAAACCAGGGAGTCTGTTCATTAACGGGGTTGGTGAGCACGGTAATGGTGGACAGCTGGCCAGGTTCAGGGTGCAGAGAGAAAGTATCGGAGAAAGCGATCAAACGAACCAAACGAAAAAGATAACAAAGCCATAAGCCTGCCTCGACATGTAATGCATAATTCACCCAGCAGACAGACATGTCAAATATAAGTCATCCTGGTGCAATATCATTTACATTATCCAAAAGCTTTGATTACCTTAAACGAATCTCCAGCACACCAGCATCTAAGTGTGCCCAGAGTGAAGCCATCAACCTGGACATCAGTATTGTATTTGGCCTCATGGACTCGTGGTTCATCAAATCGCATGGTGAAAATCCTAAGAAGAAAAGTAGATTATGCACAAACAAGTAGATGTTTATTACTCAGCTCACAGATGCCTTGAGCATACTCTGTACTGAAAAATGGCATGCCTCCACAAAAGGCAGCGTATATCTGTTGAGTTATATATAGTCAATTTGCAGAAAGTGCTTATAAGCAGCAAGGACCTGTCCTTATGTGGCTGTGGGGTGGACAGGACTGTCGCAGAGGTGATGGCCAGAGAAGAGAGGAGCTAATAGGGGTCAAAAGCATTTCTGCTGCCTGTACAGATGGCAGCAGTCTGGAGCTCATGGGACTAAAGCATCACAGTGATATTTTTGGGAGACGGCCTTGAATGTGCTTTGAGAATGAGTTCTGCACCATGGACTCATATTTTGATTGCATAAACACCTGGCAGCAAAGAGACACACATATAAACCATATACATGAACACAAGAACACTATTGTTCTGTATTCAGCCACAAACTATACCTTAACTCTCAAACTCTAGGGATCATGTAAACTGCCATTTTAATTCCTCACTTTAGTAACCTACATTACTAGGTACCAGTATATCCATTGTTTTGGCTGATGTTATGCTGGTCCAGTTTGTCTTCTAATTAGCTTCATATAAAGTGAATGGTAATAGTATAGCTATGTGTAGAACTGGACTGCTGAGGATCTCAGTGACTTCACAGGACATCTCTGCCCCAGGTGACGGACACACTCACACACACACAGACGTAAAAAAAATTTAGTTTATCCGACCATGCCATTGCTCCAGTTCTGCTCCATTGCCCCAATGTCCAGTTCTGATGGTCACCATGGGAACTCTGACTGGTGCACAGCCATGATGCACAGTGTGTTATGACACCTTGCTATCAAGCCAGCATGAACTTTTTCAGTACTACAAAAGCTGTTATGTGAGATCTGACCTGGCATCTGACAGCAAAGGGACGAGAGCAGAGAGATGGACGTGACAAACCTGACCACAGTTTTTTCTCCCATACTGTCCTGTCCTTACCATCTTGAAGATGTGACTGGTGTGCCGCAGAGGGAGAGATAAAGTTGTCCTGTTATCTTCCTGCACAAGTCACATCTTCTCCAGCTGCAGGACAAGGTCCATTTCACTCTACTGCTCTAAACTCACTCATGTCACCCAGAATAGAAACCCAAATAAGCACCAACCCACATTAGAAGCAATGGAGTTCACTCATTCTGATGGAAGAAAAGGAAAGAGGACTAAGTTGAAGAAAACAGTGAGAAGAACAATAACAGTTTGTCTCATGAATGCTGCAAGTGTAAGATTAGCATGTGAGATCGGTCTGTCACATAGACTGCACAGTAAGAGCTAAGCATTGATTTTTTCCCCCACCTAATTATCAAAGACCATTTCATTTAATTACCAGCATGAGTAAAGATTTGTTAAGCTACACCCCCCACCTCTCCGTGGCTCTGAGCAGAAGCACAAACACATGGGCAGGGGGAGAGCACAGAGTTTCTCTCAGTATGTTTGACGCACAAACAGACTGTTGAATCAATGGCTGAATCAATGAGACGTCACTGGTGTCTTATCGTCGTCTGGTGCAGCCTGAATTCGGTTCCTTCCCTGCTGCTAGGGGTCATGCTGGGAGCTCCCTCATCATCCTCTGCAAGCCTGTCTCACTGCACCGGCTTTAAATAAAATCTGAATGAGAAAACTCACAAAACCACAACAAACAAAGCAAACTGCATGTAATATTTTAAAAAGCTGGTCAGCAATGAAAGATTACAGAAAAACTGAATAAGAAATAGAGTTCCAATAACTCTCTACAGTGCCTTGCAAAAGTATTCACCCCTCCCCCTTTGGCATTCTCTTTATTTTGTTACCTTACAACCTAGAATTTAAATGGATTTTCAATTTGATTTTAAAGAGGAAGGCTAAGATAAGACTACAATAAAACTTTTTGGCCATTAAGGACAACACTATATGTCTGGCACAAACCTAACACCTCTCATCATGCTGAGAACACCATCCCCACAGTGAAGCATCATGCGGTAGGGATGCTTTTCATTGACAGGGACTGGGAAACTGTAGAGAAATTCTTGAGGGAAATCTGTTTGAGTCTTTCAGAGATTTGAGACTGGGACGGAGGTTCACCTTCCAGAAGGACAACAACCCTAAACACACTGTTAAAGCAACACTCCAGTGGTTTAAAGAGAAACAGGTAAATGTCCTTGAATGGCCCAGTCAAAGTCCAGACTTCAATCCAATTGAGAATCTTTGGGATGCTCTAAAGTGGAGAAGCTTGTGGAGAGACTTGCTGTAATCTGTTGGAATCGCTGCAAAAGGTGGCAGTACAAAGTATTGATTCTGGGAGGGGGTGAATAGTTATGCATGCTCCAGTTTTCGTTTTTTTGTCTTATTTTTTGTTCGTTTCACAATAAAAAAAAATTTGCATCTGCAAAGTCTCAGTGTTGTGTAAATTAAAAGATTTTGTAAGGGAATAAGATGCCAACTCAAGAGAGGGTGAATACTTTTGCAAGGCACAGTATACCAACATAAAGTGCACAGAACGCATTTGGTTTGTAAGGCAATAAAAGTTGATGCAGAGTTTTTTCATTATTCTTTTATAATGATGTATAAGTACACATTTTGTATTCTATGTTATCTCATTACCATATGTAAATAATTCGAAACTGATCAGTGATGCTGGAACAGAAAAGGTTCTTCCCCAAACTGTGTCCACAAAGTTGGAAGCATGGCACTGTCCAAAATGTCTTTGTATACTGAAACATTAAGATTGTCTTTCACTGGGAGTACAAATCAACAAAAAATGCCTGGGGTGTTCAGACTTTTGCATTCAACTGTATATTCAAGCAGAGTGTTTGCAGATTGTAGTCTTTTATATATTTTTTTAACAATAAGCTTCTTCAGATTGTTGTTGTTTTTCAGTTATAGTGACTTATGAATGTAACTTTTGTATTGATAATTGTATTTTTGTATTTTAATTTCATGGACCCCAGGAAGACAAGCGACCACTGTTGTGGAAGCTAATAGGGATCCAAAATAAAATAAAAATAAAATAAAATAAAATAAAATAAATGACTGTAAAAAAGGTAAACTGAAATAATTATTTTTCCAATCTCAAACATCAGAAGCTTAATGGCTTCGCTGTCAACCAAAAATTACAATAATATTATTTAAATCAAGTCTCTTTAGATAAGGGTAAACTTTATTATAGAATTATAACACATAAGAAATTTGCATTTTAAGAGATGAACGGGGAACCAACAAGGTTAAAAAAGGTCAGTTATGTTTTCAGGTTGACTTTAATGACTGATTGCTTTTTGGGGACAGGACAGACACATCTAAACACATGTTAAACACTTGCACTAACAGCCTCCTTTTAAATGAAATCTATTTTACACTCTTAGCAGGTAGAAACTGCCATAAAATGTGTTTGAGCAGGCAGGGATCTCTTAAGAGAAGATTAATGTTGACAAAGAGCAAACAGCCTGAACTTTGGGCCGTGTGTCAAACTGCCTTTCTTCAGTCGTCAGTAAATCAAAGTGGTCTCAATACAGCTTCCGTTCAAATATTTTATGGATGCTTACAAATCTATTTACCTCACCTATGGCTTAGATTTCTTGCCATTTCCTCTTACCAGACAGTGTAGTAATGTGAGGGGAAACCCAAAAGCCAAAGATTTAACCTCACTGGCTGAACCTGTCAAATCTTCTAAAGTGTGTGTGTGACTGTGGTGAAACCACGAATGAGATTCTCCTTCATAAGTGATGACTCCTTCCCATAAACCCACTCAATTCATCTGACTTGATCCAGTCTTCCATAATGGCAAAACAATATTCTGCTAGCCGACGCGAGGAAAGCCCATAAAGCCCACCTGCCACTGCTGAATAGATCACTCTCCTCATTCAACCATACATAATCAAGCCATTACTGCTTCAGATTCCTGCTGCTGATGGGAATTATAGTGTGAGTTACAACCGCAGTCATATAACACACCGGATGTGTGTGTAGCTTAACTATTCCAACGCTCTCCTTGAGGAAGCCAAGGAGTGCATTAATAATATTTTACCAAAAAAAAAAACCTGTTTATTTATTGTAATGTTATGTAGTTATTTTTTTTATAGATAGATATTACCACATCAGAGAAACATTGTGATTTTTTTCATCTTCCTATGGGATCATGTGTGGACATGTATAAAAATGACTTTAAGTTCTCAAATAACTGTTTCTGATACATGAGGAACAGAGATTTTTGAAATAATGCTGCATTAAAAAGCCGAACTGAAAGCTACTGTGCTGTCTGGTCTGATAATTGTATGGTAAAGAAGTTACAGATGGCTGCTCATTTGGACATTGGATATGGTCTAGACATTGATTTATATCAGAGCATTTTTTTTTTTTTTTTAGAAAAAACTGTATTATGACCTTATTGACCTGAGACATTTGTGGTCACTGATTTTGGTAATTTGTACTTTAATTGACTACTTTCCCTGTCCATGCTCTGATGGGTTTTGCTTTTAATCCACTAATCAATAATCTATATTTCATCAACTGGGAGTCAAGAGCAAATGTTACATTGTGCTATGCCTTCGCTATTCAAAACAAGAGAGTAGAGCCAATGAGAGCCGATGAGAGCATTTATTTCAGTAGACATTTATTATAACTGCAGTTTCATATTTCAGTAAGATCTGATAACCTGCAATTCTTTTGAAATGGCTTTACCGCAGGCAATGTGAGTATGTTTTAAGTGCTCAATTGTAAGAATGACAGAAATTTGACTTCAGTAGTGATATTAAGTAGTATCACTACTGAAGAATTCTTCTTTGGAACCTTTCGCCACTCTAACATTCACCATAGTGTTTAAAACAAATACAAAATGGATTCATTCAAGGACCCATATCCTACATGTTCATTCCACAAGTCTATTTATCCCTCAGAATTCAACAGCCTGTTTTTGTTTCTGTGCCTTTAAGAATGATGTAGAAAGAAATAAAGAAATAAACTCTGTTCTTATAGGCTTCCCTGTATTGTGTCATCTTTGGAAAGCAGCTAAAATTCAAAACATTTCTAGTTTCATTGTAAATGGGTGGGCTCAAACTGCTGGGCACTCAACCAGTGGGGTTGTTTCACTTAAGTGAAAATAAGTCATTATTAAACAAATGTTGTCTCAGTGTAACTGGGTTAAGCACAATATATTATAAAAAGTACATTTCACTGAATAAGATTTATTTATTTTGACTTATGGAAAACAAATAGATTGTGTTGAGGTAACAAAGCCTGTGTAATATTTATATGTATTTATGCTGAATGGATGCATCTTTGCCCATGTGAGTCATATTAACATGCATAATTTAATTTGCCTGTAGGCAGAAAACAATATCAATTATACCAATCAGCCACAACATTAAAATTACTGAATAACACTGATTAGCTCATTACAATGGCACCACAGGGGTGGGTTATATTAGGGAGCAAGTGAACAGTCAGTTCTTGAAGTCCAGTTCTGTTTTGGCAAAAACTGGCAAGCATAAAGGCCAAATTGTGATGGCTTGAAAACAGTAGGTCTTGTGGGGAATTCCCTGCATGCAGGTGTTAGTACCTTCCACAAGTGTTCCAAGGAAGGACAACAGATTTACTAACAGGGTTACGGGCGCCTAAGGCTCACTGATGCGGAGTGAAGGCTAGAGCATTTGATCTACACCCACAGGAAAGCTACTGCAGTACAAATTGCTGAAAAGGTTTGTGCTGGCTATGATAGAAAGGTGTCAGAACACAGACTGCATCATAGTTTGCTGTATATAATTTTGACCTTAATTTCCCATACAGGAAATTTCCTCTTACTTTTTCAAATTTGCCCCTTAAATAATAGAACATCCTGAATGAATGCCTTAGATTTAAGATGAACACACTCATGCCTTAAATCTAATGTTAAGGTAAAACTGAGGAGTTGGTTTCACAAATTAAAGGCCACTTAATTCAAATTAAGGGGTTTGGTGTATTTTCAGGAGTAAATTAAGGTAGGGTTAAGCACATTGTGTTTCGTGAATGGTGTCTACATTGGATACGTGAGCATCAGAACTGGACCATGGAGCAATGGAAGATGGCTTTTATTTGCATAATATGGATGACCTGAGGGTTGTGTGACACTTTTGTGTTGAAGAAGTAACACCATGATGCTCTATGGGAGGAAGTTAAACTGACAGAGGCAGTGTGATGCTCTGGACAATGTTCTGCTGGGAAACCTAGTGAGCTGGCATTCATATGAACTTTATGTTAGGCATGTTCCACCTACCTAAACATTGTTGCAGATCACATCCACCACTTCATGGCAACAGTATTTCCTAATGGCAATGGCTTTTCATTGTACAGCACACCTTCAGACATACTGTGGAGTCCATGTCCAGAGTCCAGAGGTGTTTGTGGCATGACAGGGATCTACAATATTTGGAGTGTAAGTGCTTGATTATTTAAACAAGGGTGGAAAGTATTGAATGTTACAGTTTAATATTGGAAAAATATTGAAATTAAAATAGCAGTGTAGCAGTGGTGCAGCGTCTTTGAGGAAAACAGGGGGTCTCCGCCTCCGTTTCAGACTTGAACACCATTTCAAAATTCAATATAAGTTCAAAATTCTCTCATGCTTTAAAAATGCAAACACATTCGACACATCTCACAAAATCCACTGTAAAGGAGATGTGTGTGCTGCAAACTGAAGGTGTTGCCTTTATCCCAGCCCCTTTACTGAAGGAAGACAGATAGACAAATACATTATGAAGCTCACACATTAAACTTGAAATAAAACAAACAAAACTCAAGCAGGAAACATTCCCTGCCATTTTCAAAGTCCAACAGATCCTTGAGCTGTTCTCAGAAAAGGAAGATGGACATTCACCTTTGATTTTCAGTTTTTTTCTCCCCTCCCCTCATTCCACTAATCCTCCTTTCGGATGGCATGAATCATCCACAATCACACATGTCCACACACACACTCTCTCTCTCCGCTCTCTCTACATTCTCCATGGGGCGAAAAGGCCAGACAACCGTAAAGCATTTTCAGTTTTGCCTCTCCTTGAAATACTGCTGACATCCACTATCACATCCTTTTCCTTAAAGCCACCATAGTACAGGAAGGACTAACAGCCCCTCAGCTGCTTGCTCAAAAATCAAGGCCCCATGGTATGAAAAAGTGATCTGAACAGTCAGTGATGGTTTAAATGGGAAGTAAGTGCAAAGAACCACATTAAAGATAAAAAAACTCTACATTACTCTGGTCTTTTTTTTCTTTCCATTTCTGTCCACATCTCTGGTTACGTTACATAATTAGTCATAATTCTTGTTGTCCCTCAATCTTTCATCAACGCATTGATTTTGCCAGTTTTATATATGTATACAAAAGTTTACTTTCTCCTCCTCCTCTCCTCCTCCCACTAACCACATCTATCACCAGAAGACGCTCGACCCTTCCTGTAACCGTTTTACTCTGAAGTACGTCACACTGGAAACATATAATGATTTCCCGTTCACATTGATTTTTTCAGTTTTTCTTAGAGCTTCAAGTCCAAATCAAGATCTGTCAAAGGTCTGGCAAGTAAAGAAGGCTGGTTTGCTTTATATTACTCTATTCTTTAGTCATGAACAGTTGAGAACCCCCTTCTCCATTGCCCCAGGGAGAGAGAGTTTATAAACCACATGACCCCCACTCCAAACATGCAGATACACACACACACACACACACACACTCTCAGTAAAGATAAGTGTCGTCACTCAAATCGAACCCGCTCCCTGCCAATGTCTGATTAGCTGCCGGAACAATTACCTTAATCGTGTCATCTTAACGAACCCCACGATAAGACGCAGTGGGCCTAGTAATACAGAAGACCTTCGCCTACACACAATATTAGCCCTTATCTGCCCTTATAATAAAGATGAATCATTTAAAACAAAAACAAAAAGACAAACAAACATGTAAACATCCTGCATTAATTAGGCATGGGTCATTAGCAGTTCATCAAAGTACTGTTGGTACAATAGCCTCCTTTATGGTTTTCTATTAGATCCTTTTTATATCAAAGAGGAAAATGTTATGATGAGTATTTGTCAAAAGGGGAAATTTAGAAATTATGCTTAAAATGAATGTTTTACACATTTACCCCCAATTTTCAGAGACATTTGAGTTTATAGTCAGCAGTTACTGCCATATATAACACGAAACATGTTAGCTCTCAGGAAAACTGGAGAGCTTATAGATTATCTCCTCTTATTTTTGTTGTTTGCTGATCCGTACCTTTAAGTTGCTTGGGCTGGCAGGAGCAGAAAGCAGAACAGTGGGGTGTAGGCTAGCAGCATTGCAGGGTTCAAAGCAAATGCCCTTTCCGCAGGATACCTGAATACATCATAGCAGCTTCCTCTAAAGCCCAGTAAGAGCCCAAACAGAGTAACATTTACACTAAATTACCCAGGTTCAAAGAGGGCGCTTTGTACACAGAAACGAATGATTAAAACCTGCAACTCAATGTACATATGCAGCGTGAATCCGTCTATTAATTGTATTTAAATCTGACGTTATAAAAAGAAGACACACCAAGTTCTTTACGTCAGTCCATGGTAAGATTATTGACGTTATGCTGCTGAAGTCTTGTCACTTAGTATTTCTTTGTAATGTTAATGGGGTTTGAGATGATCTGCTATTAAATACTTTACTTTATTTCTCACAAAACAACATGTGGACTCAAATATGTAAATTGTATGCTAAAAAGGCTAAGAAAGGTCATTTATTCATTTTCTGTAACTGCTTAATCCAACTATAGGGTTGCAGGTACCCGGAGCCTATGGGTCTACGGGAGCGAAGCAGGCTAAGAAAGTCTCCGCTTTAAAGATGTCAAAATTCTTTGTTTGTGATATATTAAGTTGTACAAGTACATTTAGTTAAATGAGGCCCTGAAACATCTGGGAAACTGGCCAATATAATTACAATAAATTAATGAAATGAATGGCTAGATCTAAGTTATAAAATATGTAGATAAAATATTATATGATTATGTAAATGAACATTATAGGCATAAACAAGTGTAAAGACAAAAGATAAGATAACCTTTCATTAGTCCGCTGGTAAAAAAAACCCCAAAAAAAACAACAGCAAATAGCCTATATATTGATATAATATATATAAATGTACAGCCGGAAATACAAGTGTAAACAAGATCTGAAGTGTGCAAATGTAATAGAATAGGCTATTTACTGTAAAGCGGAGTGTAGTTGTTGCTTCTGATATGTAAACATGTGTATATAGATGGCAGGTTAGATACAGAGAGTTCAGTCGTGATGGCACGTCTTGGTTAAGGGGTCTTATGGTCGGAGGACAAAAGCGAAAGTCTCCAGGACACGGCAACACAACTTTAAACAAAAGCATATTACCCGTTCTGTTGTTCAGATTTTGTAGCATGTCTCCTATGTTTGGAGAGGGAACGGGACGTTAACGTTAGTTGCGTGTTCAGTAGATTACTTGTTTACACCTCCAAATAAAAAAAAAAAATCCAATAACACGAATCTGATTTCACTGGCTGAAATTTTATGTTGTGATGTTGTGAAAGTTTCATGAATGAAACTAGCTAAAGTAGCTAATACTGTCTGTTTGCTGAAAGAAAAAAAAGTTTAGAATAGAAAGAAAATCACATTTTTAGCCATGTTGTAGAGTCTGGTGCCCTCTAGTGCTGAAATCTGAACTCACACTGCAGATGTTCAGCAGTTTGTCTTGTTTTTTTCTTTTGAGGAAACTGGAATGATTGCATGAAACAAAACAGGCAACACCCACACTATTTTTGTATTTGTTTACATTGTTCTTGGCTATGATCATATATTTAAAGCAGACTGAATGTGGGAAAGATAGGAGAGAGCAGAGGCCCTCTGCAACTCAGCTTGTAGCACATTACAGCTGCGTAGAATTCTTTGGCTAATCTTATATTCTTATAGCAGACAGCTGCCCTCTGAAACTCTATAGTTGTTTATACAAACAATAAGCAACAACAATACAAAATATTCAAATACAGACCCACTTTCATGTAAGCCAGTCTAGGTCTGACTGTGGTTTGTTGAAAAATTCAACAACAGTTTTTGTTTTTTTTATCCCTGTGTTAAAATGAGGGTGTTACAAAAGTTTCTCTCCTTCACCAACATTTACAATTGTTTACAGATTTGGCCTTCCCTTCATGACCGGTCCATCAACACTTTTAATACTTTTAAATTACCGCATTTCCTTCTATTCGATTTTCTTATATTTAAAGTGTACTTATTTTCTATAGTGTGCACAGTCAAAAGGAGCAGTTCAGGATACATTTCACTGTGTGTTGTACCTGTATGACTTTGCATGTGACAAATAAAGAATCTTGAATCTTGAATCTTCCAAAACTAGATGCCACTACAACACAAACCTGTAAATTAAGGGGAAAATAATACATAGCAGTGCTAAGTTTGTTTGCATGTTGGTGAATAGTTTTAAAAATTATTTTTTGTAGTTTTAGCAGAAGGTGCTGTTATATAGGACAATTATGGGGAAGCTTTTTTATACAATGTATAAATCCTATACAATATATTATACAAATGTTAAGAAAATGATGGAATATTTACTGTTAAAACTGACTGTGAAAACACATTTAAACACATGTACTATGGAAGTCAACACAGGTAGGTTTAAACATTTACATTAAGTAGAAAACATATAGAAAATAACATTTATTACCAAACTAATTGGTGAAAGACTGAAGTTAATAATTATAGATATTTATTTTATCAATGCTCAGCTGTTACTTCAAAGTGTTAGTTTTAGTGAGTGTGAAAGGTAGAGGTAAGGTAGCATTTGGCTGACACTCTTATTCAGTTACACAGGGACAGTCCCCCAGAGCAGCTGAAGGTTAAGTGTCTTGCTCAAGGACACATTGGTAGAAAGTGAGTGTTTGAACCTGCAACCTGCAACCGTGGTTATCAGGTTCACAGGCAAGTGTTTCACCCACTAGGCTCCTACCACCCCAAATGTTTATGAACTGGTATGTTTTCTGCAGCATCCACAGAATGGGACTGAACCTTGTCTCAACCTGATTCAGTTGTAGGTGAAAACTTCAGCACTCCTGGTCCAAAAAATATTTTGTTGATTTTCTAAATGAAAATAACGGCACATAGCAATACATAATTAACATATTGGGAAAGATAAATATTACACAAACAACATGTTTTGTGCAAAATGTAAAATGTTTAATTTTACATTTTATGCTTTCCAATATGTTAAATTCAGCAAAAAAGGCTTTCACTGCCATTTCCATGGACACTCAAGAATTACCTGAATTTACTAAGCATGGAAAACACTGTAATAGTTCAGGAAAAACTGATTTTAATGGAAACATTCCAGTTGCACCTGCTTCTTAGCTATAAAGGAAATAACTTACGGTGTGTTACCAGCAGATGGCGTGCCATTATCACACGTTCAGTTCCTTATTGTGGCTTGTTTAAATTATATTAATCAGCATGAGAAAACTTTACTGATTCCAGATGAAATTGCTTATGACTGCACAGAGACACAAGAACAACATAAAAATCTCAATATGAAATAATATATGCTATTTGCACAAGTAATACAAGTCTTATTAAAATAAGTAGTGATATTTCACATGGTAAGACTGCACAGAAGAAATTGTACATAAAGGATTGATTTAGCTCTCCTTTAGAAAGAATCACATGATGCTGCACATGGTAAGAGTATTGCACAAAAATAGGATAATGTTTTGGCACCAGATTAGAACATTATAACCATGGTTGACTTATAGCAAAAAGCTAGGACCAGAGAGGAGCACAGGAACGACGAAAGTGCATATGAATCAACTGCACTAAGGTGTTATATATACCTTAGGTATATAGTATTTTAAAAAGTATTAAAAAGCTACCTTTTCCCTCTGTTGTTTCAAACATGCTACATGCTACGACGCTACAACGGCTTTTAATTTTTGACCTCAGCACAATGGCAGTTCTCCTGTTCCGTGTTGAGAGGAGGCGGAGTTACAGCCCCCCTCCCGCTGGCTGGAACGCAGGACTCCGAACTGAATCCGCCTCACATTTTGGGTTTTTTGGGTGACTTTTCCCGTATTTTAATGGATCCGTCAGTATGACACAGCAAAGAAAGTCCGTCTCGTCAGGTCGGAGATCCCTGAAGATCAGTCCGGACGGCTGGGAGTGTTTTCCGTGATTATTTTAATGAAGAGAGCAGTTGGACCCGTTAGCCTGCCAGGTTTTTTGTCGCTATGTAACGTCAGCTAGCTCTCTAAGCTAATTACAACAACAAGAAGGATAACTACAACTTTAGGCTCTATTTTGTATCAATGCTTCGTTTTTATTTCCAAAGGCATCTATGATGTTACATTTCCTTTGTTTAGCAAGGTCATTTGGAACTGAAGACTGCAAAACTTTGAGAAGTGGGGGGGTTGAGTTAGCTGAACTAGCTAATACTGTCAGTACTTAACTGAGTATGTTTAGTTGACCAAGTCTGATTTTTCCAGGGAGTTTGAAGACCTAAATTACGAGTTGACCGGCTTAAAAGAGAGCGCACCCGGCTGCTTTTGTTCGTCTGTGCATTAAAGATCTGTCTCCGCTTGCTGGCTAGTCCTAATTGGCATACTTCAGTGGATACCAGTTTGGTTGAATGTGAGCGAGGTGTATGGCATTAAAGTTCATGTAAAACCTGTCTGAAATGCTCAACGTTAGCAGCTAAGTTGTTATGAATAATTAGGGCCCTGCTTGGTTTTCAGTGGACTAATATTTTCCCCAGCTCAGTATGACATGAAGCAAACAGGGAGTTGGCTGTGTTAGTTGGTGTGTCCTGGTCTGCCTGTTTGGCTTTTGCTCAGGACCAGCTTCTTAACTTAAGACAGCAAAGACTTCATCTGTAAGGATATCGTGCCAGTTGTCAAACCCTTTTTTGGTATTATCTAGAGGAGAATGGATTTTCTGTCCTCTTCAAGATGTTGGAGATAAACATGCCTGGGAGGAAAATGCTGACCACTTCTTTTTTGGGTGCTTTAATGCTCTGAATGCTGCCAGCGACATGATACAGACATAAATACTGACTACAGACATCATTTCAAGGATTCAGGGGACTTGTGCATGTCCCTGGAATCGATGCTTTGACTGGCTTTTCATCGTCAGAAGAGATTTGTCCAAAACTGTCAGCAAACAACAACATGGGTGAAACCAACCTCAATGACTCTAATGTAAAAGTGGCTGTCCGGGTCCGTCCCATGAACCGGAGAGGTGAGTTCTGAATGTCCTTTCCAAAGGACATTACACCACACTAGACAGTGGGAATTGCTTAAATTTGAGAATATCCTTGAAAGTAGCTTTGGATACAATTCCCTTCCAAATGAAATGTAGCAACAGTGTGGATGTTCTAGTAAAGGCATTTTTGTAATGAACTGAACAGTCAAAAAATCATTGACAAGATGCTACAAATGTGAAAAGAATTTCTTACAAATATGACCAACTTGTTTTCTTTGGACTGTATGACAGGTTTCTTCTGAAACACCCTCTCTTATTCTTCTCTTTTTACACTGAAAGCAACCTTACACCATTTGAACCCCATACACATTTGCAGAATAAGAATGTACTGCCTATGTTTATGTATTTTGGACTTTCAAAATCGTCTGAATCCACATCTCAGTTCACACACAACACAGTTAGCTGACAGGTGATGAAGATCTTTCATGTCTTTTATGTCTTTATGTTCTATCTGTGAAGAGGGTGTTCAAGTAAGAATTTCATTGTGCTCTGTACA
>JBBPDC010000001.1:43083358-43105882 GCA_037974485.1 Hemigrammopetersius urotaenia
CCTGATCTGACTGAATTTTGATTGGTGCAGAAGCGAGGCTCCGCGGACCGACAGGAACCCTCTCACGGACCGGCACCGGTCCGCAGCCCATAGTTTGAGAAACACTGTATCGGTGCAAATTGGTGGCATTTGCATTTAATTTGCATTTAGTGTTTTTTGTTTTTTTTTACCATCCGGTAGCCCTCTCGCGCCACCCCGCGAGAGTGTTCACGCCCCACCGGTTGAGAACCACTGGGTTAGAGCAAGCATGTCAAACTTCTTTTCGGGCCACGGCACTGTGAAGAGCTATATTCTGAATTAAAGGCAGTCTTGCTAATTATCTTGAACCAGGTCAGTTTAAGGAAGATGAATCTGCTTTTTTAATATTGCTTTTTTGTTTGCAGGGTTTTGCTCAAAACTTCCTGAAGAGAATGTCTGCACGGAGCACAGTCCCTGGCTCTGGGGTGACCTTTGAGGTTGTTTCTAATATCCCAGGGGTAAGTGCATGTAGTTAAATAACGCTATATGATGTGAGGTAAAAAAAACCCTGAATTTATAATGTAAGACATAGCATAGTATTTTTGTAAACTTATAGTAGGGTTACTACTATTATATAGTACAGCTCCAGGTTCAACATGACATGAACATGTGCACTAGAGGGCAGTGTGCAGACCTAAATGTTCAGAAAGTGAAGTAAAAAGTCTCAAATTGTCTCTTCCTCTCCAAGAATTAAAGCTTGCTTCACTTTTTTCTAGCATTTTAAAGATTAGTTATATAAATGTTCACAATGTGGCACCTTTCCCTTGAATAACTGTATTTTGAAACTGTATTATAAATTCACAGACTTAAATAGTGTCAATTTATTTTAGAGATAAATCATGATCATAGGTTTGGATGCAGACAGGTCTTTTGTTTTTGTGATTAGACAACACAACACCAGTGAAACTGTTATTTTCATAATGACATAATGGAAAGCTAAATTAGCCTAACAAATTATTTAGCTGAATAAGTTTCGCCTGAAACAGTCATCATGTAACCCAGGTAATAGAATGGAATCATTTTAGTTGTATATATTATATTGACAGGATACCATCTTTTTAGATTATGTAAAGTGTTTCCATATTGTGTCTTTTATGAGCCTGCACAGTAGTCTCTGGCATCTGTGTTTTATTTCAATGAAGGGTCATAACGGTAGTTGGGAAGTTTAATCAGGCCAACTAATCAAGATAAATTGACTATTTATTATTAACGTTATTGATTTAAATATTTTGTTGTTGCAGTCCTAATGTAATCAGCCCTAAATTAATTTTCCCATCAGGATGCTCAGAGCTCCGAGGACCGGGAGATGCTGGCTCGCATGGCTGCAAGCGCAGAAAACCCCAAGTCCTTAGACAACGAGGCAGCAATAGAGAAATATCTGCGCAGCGTTCTGGCGGTGGAGAACATACTCACCCTGGACCGACTACGACAGGTGAAAACTGACTCATTAATTTTGAGTGATGCGTTCAATTGTTCTATTGAATTATTTTCATATTTAAGTTCTTACAGTAATTCTCTATATCCTATGTATCATCTTCAACTCTTGACCATGAATCAGATACACTAGGTGTACTTCTAGTTGCATCAGCAGTTCAGTTAACTACCAGTAACTAAAAATCCAGCACATGAAACTGGATTTGAGGTCTGGAGCTGAAAACCTATTCTCTAATGTGTGTGACTACATTTTCTCATTCTATTTGTGTTCAGGAAGTGGCTGTAAAGGAGCACTTGGCAGGCAAAGGGAAGGGAAGCAGACGGAGTCTCAGCTCCCCCAGTGTACACAGAGTAAGCCCCCACAGCTGCTACTAAACATGCCCTCACCGAGCACCTTACTCTAGGGCTTAAAGTGAGAACAATCCTATCAGATTAGCATGTTCACATGACGGCAGATTTGTGTGTGCGTGTCACCTGGAACTCACTCCACTGTTTATGGTTTGTGTTATAGAAAGGCCTAAAATGACAGGTGGAGTAAATGTCACTGATTATCTTCCCATTGCACATGTCAAGAAGTAACATATAGCAGAACGACACCTTTGACAAAGGCCACATTCAGATTGCTAAATGACGGTGTCAGAGGATCTCCAAAATGGCAGGTCTTTTTGGGGGGGCTCCCTAGCCAAAATAATTTAAGGAAAGACACACAGTGTACTGGCGGTAGTAGAGAACAAATGCTAGACTGGCTGGTTTAATCACATGTAAGAGGTACCGTATTAGCTCACTGAAAAAAAAATCAATGCTAACTGTGAAAGAAACACGGAGTGCTGGGTTGCTGCAGACCATTGATGTTTGAGTGCCCGTACTGACCCCTGTACACCACCAAAAATGCTTACATTGGGAATGCGAGCCTCAGAAGTGGATCACTGAGCAAAAAACGAAAACCTGGCCTGGTTTGATGAATTGTGTGGGTGGCTGGGAGTGTGTGAATTGCCTACCTGGGGAATGATGGCATTAGGATTAAGAAGACAAGTCAGCGGAGGCAGTGTGATGATCTCAACAGTGTTCCTTTGGAAAGCATTGTGTTCTCGGTGCTTTATGAATTTGACCAATCAAATGCCAAAACTACTCATTTTTATTTATCCAGCTAAGTATCTTAAGTCATTTAGCAAAGGAATAATTAAAAGAAGTAACCAGAAAAGAACAACTGAACAATTATTTTACAGAATTTTATCACAGAGACATTACAGTTAACCGCTATAAAATGCTGTTTTGGTGTATGCATGTTTGTCTAAATGTGAAACAGTGAACAGTTAGGGTTTTTCCATAATGTTGAAAAAGTAGTACTTTGTCAAAGGTTAGAAGTTTGATAAAGTAGTGTTTAACATTTATTGGGCATCATTTGTGAGAATCACACACATGTGTATCTAACCTCCCCTTAGTTATCTGGAAGCAGACAGGATTTGTCTCTAAACTCAAGCCTGGAGGACAACAAGGTAAGAACACTGTTCTGTGTTTATCCCTTTAGCAGTAAAGTGTGTGGACTTCTAAAAGGATATTACAGAATGAACTTTTGAGCTCACTTTAACTGTCTCTCCTTCTTAATGAAGAATCGATGGGAAAGCCAGCAGGACATATTCATGACGTCTCCACAATTCAGCCGCACACTGCCTCGGCCCTCCAGGGAGCCGACACCCCCACCACAAAACCAGACCCAGACCCAAACTCAACCGGATCCAGAGCAAGGTAAACCAGCCTCATTTCTGTTTTTAGGAGATTAGTGAGATGTGACTGTCTTCATTGCAGAATCTTCTTCTGCCTTGGCCATTCTGTCCATTTACTCTGTCACTCTACTAGACTGTGCTAGTCACTGACCTAAATTTAATCTTAATTCATTAGTTTTAATTATTTTAATTCATTTTAATTTCTTACACTTTATGAAATCTTCAGAAATCTTATCCTTGCACTGAATTGCTCTGAACTGAATAATCAGGAATCCTTTTCTAGATGTATCACTCTGTTTTTCCATTGCCTCAATTTGTCTTGTCCAACTGTTTATGTTGTCAATGTGGCATTTATGTGTGCTTGCCTTCAATTTCTTGCACCCTTCCTTTCCACCTCCTCCACGTATGTCTCTGTCCTGCCTTCCTCTTTTTGCTCTCTTCATACTTTTTCTCCACTTCTCTGCTTGCCCTGTCTCTGGCTCCACTTCTTTCTTCTGGCTCCTCCCCGACCTCCCCACAGGTCTTTCAGGCCTTGCTGCTTCTTATCTCTCCCCAGTCAAGGCCCTGGTCCCCCAAATGCCCAAGCTTCTTAAGTCTCTGTTTCCTGCTCGCGATGATAAGAAGGACCTCCGTCCCTCTCCTCAGTCTCAGCAGGTGCGCTTTTTTGTTATGGTACACATTTTCAGCACACTTTTACAAACACAGTAACACAATCCAGGAGGTTTTTTTTTATTATTATTTATTTATTTGTTTTTGTTTTTACCTCTTGCTTGAGTCCTAGAAGTAGCTGTGGGGGCAATGACAAAAGCATATTGAAGGTTTTAACTATTAGTTTACTTCATCAGTTTTGGGGGGAAATTTGTTTGAACATAGAAATCCTGTTCAAAATGTTAACATTTATATCATATTTGTACTTATAGATATTGCCATTTTTGGCATTTGTTGAAATTTAAACACATGGAAAAACTGTCAAAATCCAGTTTCAAACAAGTATACAGAATGTATATGGAATGTACATCATAACTGGTTAGTAGTAGTAATGTCTTCTTACATTTAACAAAACAGCACTAAGAACTCATGACTTCTGCTTAAGATCGAGAACAGTCTGTTCTTGGGACCGGGCCTGGAAGCCACAATTTGTCTTATTGACTGAATTTGGGTGCTTGCTCATTGCCAGTGTTCTCCAACCATGGTGTTGTCCTTCACATGCTACGACAAATTAAATGACTTCTAGGCTTCAGTAGTTTTTTTTTTTTTTTTTATGCATATATTTTTATAATGGAAAAATTGTCTCTTTCTCTTGTTGAAATAGTTGCCATGAAACCTGTCACAAGCAATGTTCTAATGATAAATTTCCTAATTTACTCTAGTTTTGATTTTTTTGATTTGATATCTCACTATCTCTCTGCAAAATTGCCTATTTTTGCAGCATATGCCTCGTATCATGATGCAAACCAGCAACAACTCTGATGAAAACAGAGTTCGAGTAGAACCGGTAAGATGATCTCAACCCAGCAATCCATGTCTCGGTCTCTAAATCAGTCTCTCTCTCTCTAAAGCCACAGCCCCCCCAGTGGGCCATGGTGGTAGTGCTGAGTGCCTTTCAGTTTCTGATGGAATTAATCCATTATGAGAAATAGACATAAAAACAATGATATATTTTTTTAAATCATTTGTAATGTTTCATGATTATACAGTTCAGGACAATTTAAGGTGGTGTATTGATTTTTGTAATATTTTGGTTGACTTTTAAACAACCGGGTTGTTTAAATCATCATGGGCCAATTGTGGTTGGTTGTGTGGCCCTGGAGTTTGGGAACCCCTGATTTAAATGAAATATCCCATAGATAAATAGGTCATGGTTTTGAAGTTTTCCTGTATATACTTTAGGGAAGGAACAATAAACAACTAAATAGTTATCAATAAAAAATGCTTTTCTCAGTATTTAAAACTCATAGATAAGGTATAGTAACAATCAGTGAAACACTACTGGTCAAACATTTTGGAACACTGCAGTGTTTCACGCTATTTTTTATTGAAATTCAAACAGTTTAAGTCCAATGCATAGCATGAAATGGTACAAAGGACTGTGTTGATCTATGAGAGGTTTAAAAAAGGTTACCCAGAAGTGGGAAATAATTCTGTAGTGCCGTGCAGTTCTTCTGGTATATGCCAAGTTGTTTAGGTTCGTCCTACAGCAAGATAGTGACCCAAAACATAAGTCCAAGCTCTGCCAGAACTACCTTTGAAAAAAGAACAAGATGCCAAGCTGGAAAACATGGAGTTGCCAGATGTATTCAGACTTAAACCCCAACCTGTTATTGCAGTGTCAGAAAATTAACACATTTACCTATAGAAATGGGTATCAAGAACCCTATTCCACAAGATAAATGACAATATACTATTTACAATATACTATTTACATTTATTATATTAGTTCTAAAGTTTTAAAGGCACAGTGTACTAGTAAGAAGTAAGCACAGTTGGGAAATTGTTCAATTGTTGTAATTACTGGTTTTGCTATGTAAACCCACCCATAGACCCCATAATCAGACCTGTAAGAAATGGGCCGTTTACCTCAGGCAGCCTGGCCTGCTTCTCCCGCATGTCCCGTACCATGCTTGCCTTGAAGTCAGTCTTTTAGTTTCCTAGCATGCTCTTGATTGTTAACAGTAGATTGAGTTAGCTGTGGCCTTGCCTTCCTTCAGGTTCCAGTAATAGGCAGAAGTCCTGGCTCAGAGAAACCCTCAGACAGTCTTGATGCCCTGCCCTCTTCCATGCATGATTCGCATGACCTGCCCCTCAGCCCCATCAGTGAAGCTTCCAGTGGCTATTTCTCCACCAGTGTCTCCACCGCTACCCTTTCTGATGTCTCCACTGCTTGTGGGGAACTTACCTCCACCCCAAATACCCAAGAGGCAGCCAAACAGCCAGCGAATGAGAGAGAGGATGGTTTAGAAACCCTGGTTAATACCTCCATTACTCCTGCAGAAGCTGGGCTGAAGTGGGGCTCAGCTGATCTGCTTAGAAAAGAAGAGCTTCAGCAAATACTGAACCCCAAAGATACTCAGTCTACTTCGAGGAATGGAGTTGCCTCTTCTCACACTGAAACAAAACTGACAGTCATCCCCCCTTTAGTACCCAAAGCTGCTACAGATCAACCTTTCTCCCTCCAGAGGGTCAAACCCTCAGATCTCAAGTCATTCAGTCCCATTCTGGGTGAGGATAAGGCGGAACAAGGAGGAAAAGTTGAAACCGGGCGTCCTCAGCAGACAGACAGTTTGGAGAAGCTGGAGATCACCTCTGATGAGGAATTCAGGGAATTTGACCTCCCTTACTGGCTGAAAGTAGGGGAGAGTGTCATGGTGGCCAACAATAAATGTGGCACTGTGCGCTATGTTGGACACACTGACTTCTCGGATGGCATCTGGGTTGGTGTGGAGCTTGATTCTCCTGCAGGTAAGTAGCAATCTTTTTCCTCTTATGATTCAATTTGTCTGTTTAAAATGTATTTAGCACTGTGTTTAACATTTATGCAAACTGCATGCCTGGATAATCACAAACTTTCCTCAACCCACTTTGAATTATGTAATCTCAGATAGACTTGCTACCCAGTGGGTATATTTTCTGACATTATATGCTGCAGTATTATCTATGTAGACAAATCGTATCATTACATGGTAAAAACAGTGATGCACCAATCATAAATTTTTATGGCTTGTTACAAGCACACTCAGCAGTGTAATGAACTTATAAAGCACACAAGCAAGTTTCCAGTGATTTCTTTTAGCCAAAGTTGCAATGTGAATAACATTATTTACTTTTAATGGACCAAAATGGCCTTTTAAATTCTTAAGTGAGAAGTTAGTTGCCTTATAATTTCATGAATCAATTTAAGTGCAGCACTGAAAGTAGGAGGGATGAATTATTTGTTATAAACAACTGGCCAAAATATACAATGGCAGCTTGGTGATTGTGTTAGGAGGAAAAAAACAGGTTCCAGTCTTGGCCAGCTCTCTTCTTACAGATCTAAAATAAATTAAAACCTGAAGCAGTTCCCTTGAAGCCTTTTTTTGTTTTAGTGCTACTTTCCCCTTGGCAAAACCAAATATTATCTTGTGTTTTGTTTGTTTCAGGAAAGAATGATGGCTCGGTTGGAGGCCGTCAGTACTTCTCTTGTAACCCCGGGTATGGAGTGCTGGTACGGCCGGATCGAGTCAGTCGAAGGGAGGGGCCCAAGCGGCATGGAGAGAATCGGCACAGTGGAGAGTTTAGTCATACTGCCTTGTTTCCTCAAATGAGAGGAGGTTCCAGTAGAACAACTCAGAAAGGAGAGAACCGCAAATCCTGGAGCAGTTAAACACCATTGTTCCAGACAAAATAGTACCTCAGTTTGTGTGCCTGTCTGAGGACGACCTGTGTGCTCTCTGCTCTTCCCTAATCTGCCGAGATTGCAGTTCTGGTGCTCAGTTCTGCATGGAGCTGGTACAGCATTCCTTCACCCAAACTTCAGTGGCTCTATACCTGCTTAAGTGCTCTAATAATGTGCAGCACAGAGGAACCTTGGTACTGAATGAATCATGGGAACGTAATGGGTCATCTCAAGTGAAAAAACTTTGACTTCGAATGAGGCTTCCTGTTCAAACCATCATTCTTGTCCTGCCCTGGTTCTATCAGGAGCCTTTATGTAGACTCACATTTTCTTTTTTTTATGGTTTATGCATGATTGATCTTCCCTGTTCAGTCAAAAATCTGTACTGAATTTCCAGAATGTGCCTTTTGCAGATTTAAGTTTGTCTTCTTTTATATTATTTTTTTAGACACCCTCCCCATTCCTTGTTAACACTAGTGAGACACTCTTGTCAGCGCAAGGTCATCTCAGGGACTGGTCAGAGATACTGGTTGTGCCTGCTGTAAGTAGGTGGGTTTTGCACCCTAAGATGCCAATAGCATGGCTGTATGCATGTATAATAACTGTTCCGGTTTTGAAGGCGGTGGTTTTGTAGTCTTGTTTTGTCTTATGTAAAGGTAAGGTGGGCATGATAATTAACGACTGGAAGTTTAATATTGTGTTATGTTATGAAGTTCTATAATTGGTGGATCGGTGAGAGTAGAAAGGTGGAATTTTAAAGTCGCTTTGGTAGAAAAGTCTGTGGGAGGGAAAAGGCCACTAGATGCCTCTGTTCAGAAGAGCATTGTGCATGTTATGACTGTGATGGCTTGTGCTTATGATTTATGGAAGCGTTCCAAATATACAGGCTTCATTTGGAAGGATTTACAGTGTGAAACGGTTTGAAAAAACAGTGGTTCTGAAACCCAGTCCTGGTAAGTCACTGATCTGCACGGTTCATTTTCCAACCTCTGATCCAGGTCTTCAGCCAATTATGAACCTCTCAATGAGTGTTGAAGGTAGAGGATTTCTGAAACTATGCAGGATAGTGGTTCCCCAGGACTGTGTTGGGGGACAACCGAGATGATGGACAAGCTTAACTGAGCTGTCCTGTAAAGATTTTGAAGCTGCTGAAATGAGGCCTTTTTATTGGGTCATTTGTAAGTACACCATTAGGATTAACATGGCAGTTGAAAGTATGAAAGTCAGATGCTGACAGAAAATGTGGCTCATGAACAGTTGTAACTGCGTCAGCAACCAACTAATGTGAGGTACAACAATGGGATAATTTTAGCAGTTCAGTCTTCCATGAGAAACATTCTATTCCAATAAATGATACTAGCAAGCACACTATAGAAGACAGTGTGGACCAATTCCTGACAATACCTAAAGCTACTTTTTATTTGCATGAAGCAAACAGTCATTCCATGGAACATATGTTTTGCGGCACTACATAGTTAATCAAGCACATAATTTGATTAACAAGAAAGAGCATGATTGTGTATAATTTTCGGAATATTTTTTGCACATTAGAGCGGACAAGAAAAATGGGTTAAACCATTGCATTTTATCCTTAAATTCATAATTTGATTTCTAATGCAATATCAGATTATCGAAATATATTTTAATGATTATAGGTGGGTTTATTGACTTTCATAAAATTTAGAAATCCCTTGAATTAAAAAGTAATTTGCACATTTATATTAATGCGTGCCCACCCAGTGGGGATTTTCTTTCATAGTATTCTAACCATGGAGCTCTGTATTTTATAGGACTTGGTGCTGAAGTAAAAAGCCATTGCATTTCACTGTTTAAACTGACAACAAAGAATTTTTTTGTTCCCAACAAGGCTTAAGGATCCATAAAGTAGTATTTATTTTCTTGCTTTTCCATTCGACAACCACTCTCTTTTCTTATAAGTCATGTGTGTATGGTCTTTGGACACAATCTTCCTACTCATTGCAGAAAGATGTCTCAGTCTTAAAAACATATTATTTATATTTGTGCCTCATGCATCAAGAAATTGAAATGTACACACAAGTAGCACAACTTAAACACTGCTTTGATCAGACTGCAGAGACATCAGTTGCGGGAGACTAGGATTCCTAATGAGAGAATTCGTGGCGAATTCTGTCTGTATGACTCACTTTACACTGGGGATATTTTGCAAGTATTAGGCATCTAACAACTGTCGTTTGAAAGTATTTTTTGTTGTTGTATACAGTGTTTCTATTTGTGAGTATGGATGGTTAACGTCATCATGAGTGGTGGCCACAGTGGCCTTACATGCATGAGACTTTAGTCGTACTGGGGAAACTAGAAATGATCTTAATGTAGACTGTTTGGGTTTTCACTAAAGAGATCCTCTTACACATCTGTCGTGACCAATATGGGTATTACTGAGGAAATGTACTGTATTTTTGCAAGGATAGCATATTTTAATGTTCAAGTGCAATTTATCATTCACTTATTTTTCAGCTCCTCTTGCCTAGTGATCACATTTGAAGATTTTTAATTAGGGCTGGGTAGCGTTCAGATTGTTTAAATACCAACACATACAAACTGACTTCTTTTCAATACTCTAAAAAAACATTGACTTTCGATACCCAGCCCTTGTGTTAGCTTGTAGTTTGTAATGGTATGTGCAAGTCAGAGCATGGATCATGTGTGTATTAGCACGGTCAATATGATCCATATCTGGCCTGTAATTTCTCCAAGTGACACCGGTCCTGAGCAATATTAAAGCGACCACAAAGTGGCCTTTCAGCTCCACTCCAGCTGGGTCAGTGACTGTGTTGGCCATGTGCCAGTGTGCATAAAAGCACTCACTTCCGTTTTAAAATTCACCCCACAGGGGCTGCAGCGGAGAGAGCAGGCTTTTTGGGGAGATATGTGTTCTGCTGTCTCTGTTTACACAGATGTACGACAGCACTCTTTGCAGAAACTCTGCCCTTCTCCCTTCTCTCGCTTTCTCTCTGTCTCTCTCTCTTTCTCTGGTTTGAAGTGCAGTTCCTTGTACAGTGCTATTGTTTTCTGACACTGTTCTGTGCCTCGTCCTGGAGTTTCAGTGTTTTTTAATGGTCATCTGTTATCACTTGTTTGTGTGTGTGTGCGTGTGTTTTCAGAGTATATGTTTGTTTGTATGTATATAGGTGCATTCTGAGACTCCAATCTGAGCACAAGTTTGGGATTAATTTAATTATTTGTAATTCTATGCTGATATCCAAAGAATAATCATGTATAATAATTCATTTATAATTTCTTTTATATCAACTGTACAATAATCTCCCTGTAAAGGAAAAATAAAAAGTGAACTGATTTACCAGTATTAATGTGCTTGACAATCAAAAATTGCCTCTGGCTACTGTTAATATAGTCCAATGGCCAAAAAAGTATTACTAAGGGGAGCCCCTTGCACATCTGTCATTTTTAGTGACCAGCATTGGGGGACTACTGAAAAAATACACTTTTATATACTGTATGAATACATTCCTAGAGTAATGTTCCGTTTTCATAAAGTAATTCACAAACAGCGCCATGCATCATTGATCAGTCTTTATTCTCTAGAAGATACAGTACTAAAATAAACACAAGTTTAAAAAAAAAAGTCTTAAAAAAGTAATAAAGCATACATATACTACATATTAATTACTGAACAGTCTACTGTCCAAAAAAGGCACTAAATTCTGAAATAGGAGATACATGATTTAACTAGTTTGAGTTGATACAACAGTATTTTTGTCATAATTGTATAGAATATTTATATATATTTTAATATATTCACATATTGAACATGGACAGAGTAACAGGACAATCGAACGCCCTCATGATTTCTCTCGAACAGAAACGGCCGATCGCGCTTCTGCTCTGCAAGTAAGTACATGACTGTGGACGTCATGAAGGGTGGAGTATGATATCAATACTAAGACGACAAAAAAGTTATAATGAATAAAGGGATTACATGTAGAGAGGTCACTGATGTCAGATTTCAGCTGACAGTAGGCAAATGATGAAACGCTTCTCCATTCTGAATACAAGGACAGGACCATGACAGACCCGCATCAAATAAAGTATTTAAGTTGGTTAAACCGTTGGCACTTTCTCAAGCCTCTTCTATCCCTCTGCTATCGTTCCTTCTTTAAGGACGGATGTAGTACAACATTAAAATCTTCTGTTAAGGTCTGCTTGAGACAAAAGCATATAAATGATCTGATATCAGGGTTTTTTCCCCCCTTAATTTTTCAAGAGTGGAACGCCCACTAATGGCGACCTCTTGGATATTGAGATTGTCAAAGGCTTCCTGCATCCACGTCTTGCCTTATTTTACTGGAGCACTGGAAGGAAAGTCATAATCCTCACAGACAGCAAGCCCTACATCCAAATGTGATTAGGTTACATCCGACATTAAAGACTGCTTGTGCGAAAAGAGCGCAGTTGTCCTTTGAGTGTTTTATATTCCAGGAGAGAAACAGTATTTGAAAAGAAATTGGAAGATTATGCAAAAAAAGGCATTATGCAAAATACAAGCCAAAGCATTTAGCTTCGTCATAATTGACATTTCTGCTTTGCAGAATTTTTGCTTGAAGGTTAGGAATCTTTTTTTCATTTGATTGCTTTCCATAAATAACTGACTCAAAACATTTACAAGCTCAGAAGCAGTTTGCCTGTATGTGATTCAGTCGTTATTAAGGTTAAATCTAAACAGCTTATCTTTGACTGTGACTGAACATTTCACATTGAAATTACTATTTTGAGAGATTGATGGGAGCAACACGATGAGTGTTTTCTCTAACAGCGCTGCACTTAGTTCCTGAAGTCTCTGCTAAACTCTCTCCCTCTCTCACTGAGTAAAATGAGCAGAAACGAGAATGAAGATACACGAGACCTTTGCGAGGAGTACAAGGAGTACATTATTAAAATCATATATATTTCGATCCACTTGGGCCTTCGTCCCTAAAGTGACGGTGTGAGAATCTCTACATCTACTGGTGACGTTTTACGTGGATGTAATAATATAATAAAAAGATTCAACTGAGTATTTATTAAAGTGGTTCATTCCACTGCAGTTCTGAATATCCGTGAATTGAAATTTGTCTATTTTTACCATTTTCAATCACCCTTTGTATTATTCAACCTGTACCTTAATATTACTTTAGCGCATTGATGTGGTTTGTCCATACACCCAGAGACGATTCCCCTTCGCTGCTACATTCTGCAGTCCCAACCCATTTGCAGCTGTGAAACACACTCTTTAGTGTTCAATACAGCACCCAACTATAGAATACTATGAGGTTATACATGGCGCAATTAACAGCATTTGTCCGATTGCTTGTAGAAGAGCCTGGTCAGGTGATGCTCCGGCGAGCAGGCCCAGATCACTACTGAAGACTTACGCATCCACAGGTAGATAATATGTAAGAGGTTAACAGGCCAGGAGGTGACGGCAGCAGTGGTTCCCAATACTGGACCTGAAATCACTTTTAAAAGGGCCCAGATCCTTTTATGTGGTGTTACATGAAAAAACAACAGATTTGTTTTACCATGGGCACTATCCCCATTTCTCTGTTTACAGGATGTTTGCTACTGTGCTTTTAAGACTGATATATGTAAATGTCTAAATGTCCTCTGTTCCAATTGGCTGTGTTATTACATTCACATTGAAATTTCTATGGATGCCTGAACTCCTTTTGGAGTTGTGGATGTTTCAGAAGGCCACATAATGTTACTCGACAGCCATGAGGCCACAACATATATATACTGGATTATTTGGATTGGGTGAACTGTTTGAAACGATACTGATTCAGAACAGAACATTAATAAATAATTTTGATGATTTGGGTCCATTATGTGTATGGGACTGAGGAATACACCATACGGAGTAAGACTGGGAAACACTGCCACCGCAGAACCAGAGGGAACAGCCTGGAACTGCCATAGACAAAGCAGGGAGGCAAAGTGTGGTTGAGAGATAATGTTAACCACACTAAATCTTTAAAATAAAAAGATAAACTAAAGTATATGCCACATTGCCAGCTGTGAGGATGTTCCAATACAGGAACAGTAAATTTAGTAGAAAAAAAAATGAAGCTAGCCAAACTGGCACATCTGATATGCCAATTGTTACTTGCTTCCATTCACTTTTAGCCACATTAGCATGTTTAGTCAAGTTATTCCTTTAAATATATGTTTCTGTTCATCCAATTTTAGTCAGTGAGCATATGATGTGTGTTTCTATTTCACAGATACTGAGGCCTCCGTTTGGTGGGGCACCATATGAGCATTATGGTACTGAGGTGGCAGTTGTAGGAGGGAAGTAGGTGGGGGTCACACTTATCTCAACCCCTACACTTTGGTCATTAGTGGCAAATCCCCACACACCACCAAAACACAGCATTTCTATTCAAATCCCCCTTCTAAAACACCACAACCTCCCAACCCCCACCCGAACCCCATCTCCCCCTTTGGCAGATACAGTGTATACATGGGTAAAAGTTCTGTGTAAATTCTTAGGCCAGACAAGAAAATGTTTAAAAAACAATTTATCTGGACACTGCATGTGTTTCTAAATGCAAAGTGCTATATAATTAAACTGCCAAAGAAATATATATTAACAGAATAAAAAGTATTGAGAATGTCTTGTTTTCTGAGCTCTGGTGAGATGGTTAGGTCTGCTTCCTCATCGATGCAGCTGCAGCCTGGCTTTGCTTAATTACACCACCAGAAAACCTGATTTAACTTAATGCAGCTTAACTTAATGAAATAATGATTAGTTGAGGTACTGGGCGGTAAATACAAATACTGGGCTGCCTCAAGGAGGTTAACAGACGAAAAATCAATTTACTTAATTAACACGAATTATCTGTTTCTGTCTTTTCAGTTTAAATAAACATTCACTGCCCAGATATACAGCTTTTAATACAATATTCTCAGATGGCCTAAGCTTTTCGCACAGTAGTGTGTGTCGATGTATATGTGTTTGTGTTTGAAGGGGTCCTCAGTCATCGTCAAGCACCTCTGCCTTGATGGTGTTACTCCCCCTGCCCTGCTGGGCCAGTGCCAGGATGGTGTGGTTGACCGCTGCCATCTCCACTGCCAGCGTGATTGGGTCCTGGTGCTCGCTGGGGCCTGTGCTGTCGTCCTGGTGGGAGGAGGGAGACCAGGAGACAGCGGTCAGTCTGGAGCCCTCTGCCTGCTGCCCCGCCCCACTGCCCTGACGGCCCGGCCCCGCCCCCCTGGGAGCCCCTGCCCTGCCTGGGCCCAGACCCAAGCCCGGCCAGGCTGCCAACCAGCCAGGAAGCAGAGTGGGCACCTACAACCGCAAGAATGGCCTTTTAGATCACTTCATTCAAAACGTGACCTGCTGCCTGGCTCGGCTGCCTGGTGTGCAGAGGCAGTAAACAAAAAGCTATGATAATTCTCATATCGGGGATGAGGGTGTTGTTACAAACCACAGAGGTCGCTACAATACTGTGCAAAAGTCTTAGGCCAGCCAAGAAAACGGTTTAGAACTATTTATATAAGCAGTAAATATGTTTTGCTTGAAAAAGCACTATTAATGAATGTTAGTAATAAGTACATCAGTAATACATGTAACAAAATATATTGAAAATAAGAAAACTGCTTTCCCTCCTACAGTCACTGTAGAGATTTGCTATATTCCTTCAGCAGCAACTGTTTTAAAAGGCTTCCTCAGGGGGCAGCGTTGGGATACAGTTATTCCAGCACACTGACAGATAATTTCATCCCAAAGCAAATAAATACTAATTTCAGTTAAAAACAGCTTATACACAGCTTTCAAAATAGCTTTCTCATTTGGCCCAAGACTTGCATATGTGCTGTTCATTAGTAACATGAAATCGTCTTTGTTAATCATTCATGTGTTGTTATATCTGGAGTTGTTTGCTAATTGAAGGTATTTGTTCAAGTGCAAAATTATCAAGCAAATAAAGTGTGCATTTATACACATGTAACAGCACGTGCTGGACTACTTCTTATCATGCAGTTAAGGGAACTCCAAATGCATTTCTCACATCCATCATCAGTATGAAGAAATTTGAGTGTGATACCTGCACATGCAGTGGCAAACGTGAGTGAAGCCTTCATGTTGTGAATTGACAGCCTTATCTGTGCTGCCGGCTCTAAGTAAGTCCTGCATACCTGAATGGGGGAGGACAGGTCCCCTCTGCTGAAACCAAAGCCTCTGGCCACTGCTCTCTTTTTAAAAAAACAGATGAAATCACATCTCTATAATCGTTTAAACCTGCAGTCATTTCTGTTCAGGCATGGCAGTCTTCTCTGTTTGAAATTAGTGACACCAGATCGATGGAGGTTGGACTGCAGCAGCCTTGAATGTTTATAAAATAATGTGAGTAGCTATTAAACGTGTAATAAGTGCAGTCCTTACCGGCCCTAACCCCTGCTCGGCCACCGGCTCGCTGTAGTCGTTGCCATCAATTTCGTCGCTGTTGGACTGTCCCCCTGGGCTCTGCACATCGATCCCATGGCTCTCCAGGATTGCTGCTTCTTCGAAAAAACACACACCTCGCCATAACATATCTGAGGTCGCAGCAGACTGGAATGCAACAGCTACAGCGCCTGGAAAATGGCTTGTTTGAAAAGATCTTATTTATTTATAACAAGGGCAAACTACGACTACATTTCTGGTATGTCACACTCATAAATTTTGAAAGAAGGCTTATGTGTCACCTGCATAATATTGGCTGTGAGTAATATAAAGACCTGTCCCCAAAGGGCTTCAACATTACCTATGTTGGCTCTTCTTTTTATCTCCTTCCTCCGATTAGCAAACCAGTTGTACACCTTTAAAGACGTGACCCGCTCTAAATCAGAAAGCTTCTTTCCTAAACACAAAGCAATGCACACAAGTCATGTTTACATACTGTACAAACTCCAGCTAGTAAAATGTCATTTACCTCCACTTACGAAAAAAGACTTGAAATCAGACCCTGTTTTATCATTACAGCAATCTTACCAGGCTTTTGTATTACTGCATTGCATGCATTGGCTATTTCCTCCCTCTTAGCCTCATCAGGGTATTGATTCTCATTGAAGTAGCTGAAAAAGAGCAAAGACATAGTCCAGACCAACTTAGCGTGCCAATAAACCAGGCATAGTTTATGCAGGGGGTCCTAGAAGTCACAGAACAGTCGCCCCTGCTTTAACACAGTCATCCTAACTTAATAGATACTTGATAGAATTGGGTATAAAGTACATAGACATGTGTGTGGACATAAATATATGTACAGAATACATAACAATCAGCCCTGATACAGAACCTTCTCTTTTTGTTTTATTTAACCATGCTTGTGCTTCCTAACCTGATAACGTTGTGCTGTAGTCTTCTACACTCTGAATGCTTTATTTGCATCCAATTTATTTAAAAAAATGCACATGTGTTTTTATTATTACTAGGTCTAATAGCAATAATAATAATAATAATAATAATAATAATAATAATAATGAGCATTATTATAATAATGAACATTAACAGAAAGTAAAGTGTAGTCACACCACAGCGTGAACAGTGTGAAATTCTTTTTCTGCATTTAACCCATTCACCAAGTGAAGCAGGGGACTGACACCAATGAGGGGTTCCAGGGGAGCAGTGTGTGATGAGGGTACCTTCCTCAAGTGTAGGATTGCTGGGATTCAAACCCACAGCTTTCTGATCGCAGCTTTCTGAACACCTTAACGACTAGGCCACCAGCTGTTGTACATATACATAACCTACATATAGAAACTGCACACAGTAAGCTCCTACATTTTACTGCTTTAAAACGAAGTAACATCATGTGGTTTCTTAAACGAATAAAGTTAGCATATAGCTTTCTGAACAGAACCACATCAGTGTTGACTTTCTCTGGTTAAAGCAGCTCCTCTGCTGTGCTGCCGCATTGCTTGCTGTGCTGAAACAAGTTATTGGAGAAAGGTGCCACAGAAATCGATTTGGAGGATCCTCAGTCTGTCAGTGTTAGCAGAAGCTATTAAATCAGTATTTGCAACTCCTGTGTGCCCCCCAGTGAAGGTTAAGGGGCACAATCAGACAATGGTATATCACACACAATATTCCAAGCCTAAGTAATTTATACCAATGCCACAATTATATTTCGCTGAGATCATTTTTCTACAAAGACCTCTCACTGCACATTAAGTGAAGTCCTTAGAGTGGTGAAATATGGAACCGGACCTGTGTTCTTCTAACCAGCTCACAAAGCTTCTAGTACTCCTTACAAAGAAAACACATTTTGATCTTAATGCTTTCTTGTTTGCATTTATTTTAATGTTAACTTGTGTATTTGCAGGCAGAAAGCCCCTTCCTGGTCAGATGAATGGCTTTAAACATTTTGGATAGGACCCTTTTACACAGTACTGTACTAAGATTACCTGCTGATGGCAGATGTGAACAGGGCTAAATAATTTGGTACACTTTACTATTCCTGATGAAATACTGCTTTAGGCAACGGTCTAGTTCACCTATATAGATGCCTCAGGACTGGCTTTGACTGCCTAGGTGCAGCTTAACTTTTACAGGATTGGACTCAGTTGCTACAAGGTGCACAGACACGTATTCAGAACCTTTTTGATATAACCTGCTAGATATTTTATTTGTGTGTTAACCTCTGACTTTTTTGTTTTTTTACAGGGTTTGTTAAGGTGTGTAACTTAGCTAGCAGTAACTTGGTTAAAAGCAGGTGCTGATCTTTACAGGCATAGACTACTTAGGCACTGATGTACATCGCTCTGGATAAGAGCATCTGCTAAATGCCGTAAACGTAAAAGCTATATAATGACCTATGGAATAATCTGCTCAGCTCTCTCTCTCACCTCTCCATCACTGCGAGACACTCTTTCCTCCAGGTGAAACGGCTGCCACGGCGCAGACGGAAGCTCCCTGGGCTGCAGCTGATGGGAGGGGCCGCCTGATGCCACTCCACAATATCTTCCAGGGGCACTGGAGCAGGCCGCATTGCCAGAGTAGCACCTGGGATGCAAAAACAGCAGCAAATCAGCTTGTCCTGGGTGTAGCACTTGCCTTGTGGAGAGTATAGCCATACTAAACTATAGGCACAAGAAGGTAGTGAATGCTTTTCAGAGCATGGTTTAAGACCAAGCAGGAACTTTATCTCAGTTAGATTTTTTTTTTTTCAACTCAATCCTTGTTGACTTCTCTGATGATGGAACACACTGGGCCAGAGTAGGGCAAAAGCACTTCAGATCTTTTATATCTCGCCTCTAGTTGCTACACTGATTGTATGATAGGAATTGTAAAAGCACTTGTAATGAAGCCTATTCAGTCTATACTTGACAAACTTCCTATTCCTTATGCTTTTATATAGTACTTTGAGTAAATAAAACATAATGCTTTCAAAAAGAAAAAACACATTAACTATCGCTACAGAAGTCCCCTAATTCCTACCAACATCACTGTATGAAAAGAGTCAAGTAAGTTTAACTGCAGTGAACCATTTCAAACCACTTTGTTTACATATCAGTGATTGAATTACGCACAAATTATAAAAGAAAACGAAAACAAAAATTGGAATTCCCCTCTGAGTAGAAAGTATTGTTGTGTCTGAAAAAAAGGACACCAAAAGAAACACAAACAAGCGGTGCAAAAGTTTTCTTCATGAGAACTGTTTACTATAATTATTAATATGTAATATAATATAAAATCAAAAGTAAATGTGTTAAATGACACTTTGAGTCAGTTTCCCGGACAAGACTATTCCTAGACCTCACAGCAATCCGTAGCTTCTCTATTGAAAGGGAAATGTAATCCAGGACAAAGCTTAATGTCTGGGAAACCAACCCTTCATGTTTATTTAAAGACTATGCTGCTTTATCAATGGTTTAATCTGGTGAGTCTGGCCATTACCAGGCGTGGTCTTTTCCAGTTGGTACCAGCGGTAGAAAGCTCTCTTCTTCTGCTCGCTCAGGTCTGATCCCTGCTGCAGGAGCCAGTGTGAGATCCGGCTCTGACTGATACCTTAAAACACAGACAGGTCTTTTATGAAAACCTAGAAACAAAAAGTCCTGACCTTTACAAAATCAGTACACTGGAGAAGGCTTGATTGAACAGGAGTAGCTACAGGAGACACCCAACATCAAGACTGACTGTACCTCTTTCAACTGTATGAAAATCCCACTTTAGTATCAACCTACTTACAGACTGACAAACATATACTAAGTGTCTGATATGTACTGCACACTGAAGTGGTCACAACAGCAGGAATAATTTCAGATGCATTCAGTTCATATGTACTCTCTTACATGCACCAGATTTTTCCGACAAATGGGAGAAAAGCTGTGTTTATAGTGAAATGCAGACTAGCAGCCGCAGCGAGAAATTGCCTTTTCTTCAGGGTGATAATAATAGACCTCTGAAGTTGTGCGTCATTCTGTAGTTGGCATAATGCCCATATTAGGAACTCCAGTTCTAAGCAGATTTTCTGTGTGAGGAAATATGAGTGGCGTTTTTGAAAATTGCTCCAGTCAGTCCCTGAAGTAAACACAGATGTTCCAAACCTAATACATCTGTCCTGTGTACATGACCCCCCACCCCCACCCCCACCCCCAAAGTGACACTGGATCCTCTTAACTATGAAGTCATTTCACCACTGAATAGGAATGCTACACACGCACTACTTGCAAGTTAACATGATGATGGCACTGAAGTTTACTACTAAACTTCAATGCCATAAAAATATAACAAAACTATACTTTTTTCACTGTACTTTATCTCCTACCAAAGCAACTAACCCACCAGATGTGTTAAGGCTTGGTAGTTCGTGGTGGGTATTCTGGAAACATTGCCCGTCTTATGATGTTAATTCCGTGTGCAGAAGCATTTGCTTCATTATTTGCACTGCAGTTCTTTAACTGCCTCACAACTGAGAGTTATATTAGTTTGCAGTCCTAAAACAGCAAATAACACTGAATGAAATAAATCTGTTCTGTTGTCAGCAGTACTAACCTGTAACCTGGGCGACTACAGCCTGTGAAATCCGCCGGCTTCCTAAGAAGGCCTTGATTTCTTCTTTAATTATGTTACTGTCCTTTCTAGAGAGGTGAATAGGAGAGAGATTGGAAAACATAAAAGACAATTGGGTTAAAAAAAACAGTGTAAACTGAGTCAGGTATGTCCAGAATGTGCAGAAATCCTTTAATGCCATATATGCCCCCTGACCTCATCAGCTCCTCCACCTTGTCATCAATGTCCATCTCCTCCTCAGCAGGCTCAAAGCCAAAAGGCCGCACAGGTGCGGTGCTGACAGGGTACTGGGGGGGAGAGAGCGTTCCATTGCTTACTGGCACAAGGCTGTCCCGTCCATTCTGAGCTGGCGGTGCCATCACAGGCATTGGCATGGTGACTGTGGGGGGTGGGGAGGTGTCAAAATTGTTGGACAGTGGAGACAGAGAGTTGCCGTGGAAAACGGTCTGCGTGGCTACAGAGGCGGTGGAGGAAGAAGCTGGAGCGTGGCTGGAGCTGCTATGATTGTTACTGGACTGGGCTGAGGCTCCTCCAAGCCCAGTCCCTCCCACTCCTCCACCACCGCCGCCTCCTCCTTCGTAGGAGTGGCGGTGGCCAAACTTTTGCACGTGCTCGCGTTCTAGCCGCTCCAGTGTGTCCAGGGCGTGCAGGATCTCCCGCTTGGCCATGCCACTCCTGCGCAGTCGCTGCAGCAGATCGATCTGCTCGATGGTGAAGCGAGGCTCCTCCGTGTAATGAGACATTCTGCCCAAAACAGATAGAGAATGTTTAAAATAACCCTCCAAAAATGATTACTGCATCTTTAAACAGTAGTAAAGCCAGATTGGGCTATAAAATTCTAAACTGTCAGGAATGTTTTCACTCATTTGAACAAGTCTGATGATATTTTAGCAGTGTATGAGCTATTAGAGACTCCTGTTAGCTGCAGAACCCCCACTGCAGGTTTGTGTGGAAAATAAGGAAATGTTCTGCCTACTTAATTTAACGTCAGCAAACTGGTTGGGGCTTTTTACCTTTTTATGTAAACATCATAGCTGTACATTATTGATGTAATATTCCAAAGAATTGGAATTTATAATAATTATCAATAATTTGTCCATGTAAAATTGAACCACACCTGATGAAACTTATCAGTGAGTCAGTAAAGCCTTCATGAGCAGATGGTAAAGGAGAGAAAATGCCAATGTCAGCAAAAGTGTCACAGGTTTGGCGCCCCTGGATTTGGGCTTAGATGGAATCATAGATTGGGTATGAGAGCCAGAAGGTAATGGGCTAGCAGTCTTCCTGCCTTAAGGAAAGATTTTCACTGGGCCACTGGCTCATTTCACTTCTACATCTTTATATTTGTTAATTTCAAACTCTTTAGGCTGAGATGATTAAGGAATCTGAAAGATACATTTAGGGAAAAAAGGCGGTGTTGCTTGTCATGTGTCATGTAGCTCACTTGTTTAAGTTGTGACTTCAGAAGTCTCTAGTTTTAAGTCTTGCATGTCACACTTAATCTGAAAGTCAAATTTACAAAAAATGAGCTGAGCCTGAGGCCTGTTTCTGGCCTATTTCTTATCCGTCTGACCCCCCAGGCTCCTGAGCAATGAGAAGCTGGGGGAACAAGAGACACGTGGGGGGTCTTGAAGATTGGTAAAAGATGACAAGATCTTTGCAGCAATAGAAAGAGCCAATCTTTAGCAAAAATACGCTTTGTTATGAGATCTTTCTTAAGTGATCCTGGTTTAAAGCAGAGTAAGAGGAACAATATCAACAGAAAATGAATCACAAGAATCTTATTTGATTCTGGAGGAAATTGTTGATTTGAACCATCTGCAATTATCAGGTTTATGAGTGCTGCTTCTCTGAGGTTTGGAACTCTGGCTGGTCCTTTGGCTTCTTGTTGACAGAACAAAAAGACTTGGACAGACTGAACAGAACAATGACTTTATGAGCTCTGG
>JBBPDC010000001.1:43119460-43131637 GCA_037974485.1 Hemigrammopetersius urotaenia
ATATATTTATTTCCAGTTCTTCTTTCGCCTTGTTTCTTTCTTCATTTTGACAGTAGACATTTGGACCAACATCAGAGCTTTATTTTAGACTAAAACAGTCCCATAAATAGAGGACGGCTCACAAACAAAAGCTGACAAATGCTGAATGTACTAATTACATTCATTACATGTGACGCATTGTTTATTTATTGCTTTTTAAATCTACTTCAGTTATTATTTCACTGAAGAGAAAAAAAAACTCACTCAGGTTATTGCAGGCACTGCACCACCCATCAACAGCTGCGCGGTGGCTCTAGTTGCGCCCTCTAGTGTCTGCAGGTTTTCCTCAATAACAAAACAGCACGCAAATGGTAAGATTTCAGCAATCGAGCCGAGTGAGAGGGTAGCGAAGATAACAGAGACAAAAACATCGGAAATGAATTGTGTAAACCTGGTATAGGATCACTTGGCCGGTAATAATGTGAGTGTAGCCGTAATTTTGCATGTTTTAGGGGTGTTCATCTCAAGCCACACTATTATCTTCATTATAACTGCTTGAGAAAAGACAGAGGTGGCACAATACCGCTTTTTCTCTTGCCAAACTGATATTGAAATCTTTAGAGAATATTGATACAAATCTGATATTTTTGCAGAAACTAAGCCTAAAAATGAACTAACAAAGCAACTCCGCTTAAGATGGCCATCTCTGGATAAGTTATCAAGCTCAAACATCACTTCTACTTCTCAGGAGAAAAAAAACGATTTTAATCCCTTTTAAAATCCAGTCCAGCATTTTCTGCTGATATCAGCCCTGTACTGATGCAATATCTACAGTAATGTAAACCATTACTCAGAGTGAAATAGTTCTATAATGCATTACCTGTCCCCTAAAGAATTATAAATCTCTTTAATTCAGATTTTACATAAATCATCTATGTCAGCTATTTTTCCATTGTTCTATTAAGCTGTGAATAGACGAGAGTAACTGCTCAATAATAAAAGCTTTTTTCCGCCCTTCTCTGGCTTTTCAAAACAGCAGATGGTCTTATAGCCCAGATTACACTGATTTGGAGTCCAGTCGTGTTTAGCAGTGAGATCTGGAGACTATTCATTCCTGAATCCCATTTAACACTATTTATGCGGAGCTGGATTCAATATAGCTGATGATGCAATAACACAACTGTTGCCATAGAGGGCATCACATCCTCACAGACATGAGCTTTAAGCTATTTGGGCAATGATGAAAGAAACGACTCAAGACAAGCAGTTCAGCACAGAGGAGACGCCATCAGAGTTCATTTTCTCTCTTATGCTGACTTGCAGTAAGTGTAAAGATGATGTTCTTGACGATGCTGTTATGATCCCAAGCATGGTGGCAGTAATAATTACCATAATTACCAAAACAAAAGACTGTAATATTTCTGACTTATATTAATGAACAGATGCGATTTGTTTGATCTTTATGTTTCAATAAAGTGTTGCCGATTGATATGGAAAATGAGAGGAAGAAATAAGATCAGATCTGTTTTGGATTTCCAAGTAAAACTGGCAAAATAGACTTTAATTCGTCATGCATTGCAACTACACAAACAACTTCTTCCAGTGTTAATTAGCCAGAGTTTTAAATACAAAGTGCTGAAAAATATTATTTTTACTGATGTCCTGCATCACACACATCCAGTTCTGTACGTGTTGTGCAGCCATAGTTCAACACCGTACCTTGCTCGTTTCTTACCTGCAGTGTCTGATCAGCAAATTAAGCACCAGACAGTCTTTACTTCAAATAGTCAGTAGACATTCAGCAGCATCTAGAGTATACGTGCCATACTCATCCTCATAATATTAATATAAAAAATGGGGCTCTTGCTTGATCACATTCATCAGTCATCGCATTCTGGAATGTGTTTACACTTCAACACTTCTTATTGGTGGGCTGCAGGAGAAACTGCAAATTGCTTCACATGAGCGCTTGCATGATTTCCCAGGATCATTCACCTGTTCCGAAGGCTTTGTGCGCTTTCAAAACAGTGGCAGATGGCATCAAAGTAGCTGAAAATATTTGATAACTAATTATTAAAGACAGCAGATCTAAGACGCTGTACATGCAGACTGCAGTGGAGTTAAGCTCACCTCACTCGTTCCAGTACTTCTAGAGAAATACAGATTTTCCAGCATAATAAAAGCACACTAAACCTTTTCAGTGGAACAAAGAAACACTGTTTCCTCCAGTCATTATAAAAGCACAGTTCTGAACTGAACCCAACTATAGATGCTGTAAGTCTAAAAAAGACTTGGGTCTAACGTCATGCAGCTAAATTTAAAGCATCTAGAACTGCGTACAACCACACCTGAGCTTGTGTACTACTTTAACACACATTCAGAGCAGCAATGGATGTTTTTTTAGCTACTGTACTGCACAGCTACACAAATGAAGGGCAGAGAATACACTAACTGCCCCAGGACAGTTATAACTGCAGTACGGACGGTCCAGTATGGCCTCAGGGTTTTTGTTTGGACTTATCTGTCCACACTGGTCTCAGCCAGTCTGTTGTTCATGATGCCTAGAGCTCCGACTCCACCAGAGAATTCATCGTGCCGGTTGGTGGAGCCAGATGGCCGAGGATGGCCATTGGCCGTCTCAGACAGCTGCTTCTGCATGATGGCCAAGTTGACCTTATTGGCAGCCAAGAAGTCTCTCATGGAGATCATCTCCCCAGACATCCTGCGCCCATCCGTTTCGCTCTCGTTCACAGCGTCTGTATCTATGGAGATGTTGCGGACGCGAGTCCGAAAGTGCCTGGGCACCACTGCATTTCTGCCTGGCCTCAGGGACCTTCTTGGACAGTGGCGGCAGGGTATCTCCAGCTTCTTCAGGAGCCAGTTGAGAACCTGCTTGATGACGATGGAGATGACATTGAAGAGCGAGTAAATGCAGCAGGCCCCCATCAAGATGAAAAAGAAATTCCCCAAGCTGTAGAGGGTCTGGCTGTGATAGGTGGTCCGTTGGCCACTGACCATGTCGCCAAAGCCAATGGTGCTAAAGGCTACAAAGCAGAAATACAGAGAGTCCAAGTACCCCCAGCCCTCCATGGAGGAGTACATGGCCGAGGCACAGCAAGATATGATTATGGCTGCCACACAGAGGATCAGCATCACACAGTAGACAGACGGCTTCCAGCCTGCTAAACCGTCTTCCCCATGCTGTCTCATGCCTCCTGGGCCCTGCCCACTGTCGTGAGGTAGCACTCCTTTACGCCGATGCTGGACTTCATGGCAGGACTTGAGCACAAATGCCAGCACGGTAATTATTCTCTCCAGAAACAGGTTGAAAAACAAGATGGTGGCAGCGCAGCCAATTAGTCCGTAAAAGATCAGGAAGATTTTGCCACCGGCTGTGGCTGGTGTGGTCATCCCAAACCCTGCAGGACGGGAGAAGAGGAAACAACCTTAACACTATAATGAGGGTCTTTAAATGTCACACTAACTATATTGCACGAAAATCTGCATCAGCATTAATTACTCCCTTGTTTCTTCAGCTAATTAACTTATCACTGAAATACAGCCTGAGAAAAATGTCACTACAAATATTATATACATGCTCTACATACTTTTCCCGATGTGCTTAAATACCGAGAGCTAAAAAAGGAGAAACAAAAAAGCTTTATTTATGATAAATAATGTTAATAAAACATAATATACTACAGATCAGTAGATTCCCAATAATGGAACTGGAATACACCCTGCCCTGCACATTTTAGTGCTTCCAATGATTTAATCATCATAGAAAGCCATATTCTGTTTAGCATCAAATCAAAAGTTTGATGCAATATGTAAACAATGTTTCAAGTTTCAAAGCATTTCCAAACAGTATACAATCCATATATAGAAACTAAACTGCAAAAGCACCCTGTTTTTAATTCACTATTTTTGTGAAATCACTAGGACCAACACATTTACATACCACATGTAAGACCCCCCCCCCCTCAGATTGAAGTTCCAGGATTTTTTCAACCTGGACTGCTTTTTGAGTGAGACATAATACAGGCAGCCAATTACAACAGAGCTTATTTATATACACCAGTCTTAATGGCACAGTAACCAAAACAACTTAGTGATGAAAAGAGATTGGAAATTGGTCATGTAAAAACAAACTGTTACTGTTGCATAAAAACACATCAAATATCATAAATGGATCTCTATGGGGAAAAATAAAGAAAATAAAGGAAATGTAGGGTATAGGCAACCCAGTAAAGACTTGAGTTATCTTATTAGACCAGGTCTTTTGGGAAGAGAACCTGAATATGAGTAGAGCAAGGGGCTTTCAGGACGCGATTCTAAATGAAGGCTGAACAAGTAGGTTGTTTGTGGCTTAAAAATAACATTTATTTATTAACATAAGATGCTTCAAGCTGAGATGTTTGCAGTGGTATCTGCTGAACTAAATTTAAAGCATACAGTGTTTAACACTAGTGTGTTCAATTACGTTGACTTGGACACAAATGAGACCTGTATATGCTAATTAAACACAAAGACAGTGTAATGGTTTTTGTTCGTTGAACTCGTACTCGTCTATCATTATGAAAAGGCTGCTGTTAAAGCAAGCCTGTGTTCCAATAGCTCTGGTCATGTCCATACCTGCAACTCGAGCAGGGACTCAGTGGAAAAAGTGTTATTTGGTACCATAAGAAAACTGTTATTATAAAAAACAAAGTTGCTATTATTTTATTTGCTATGTCACAGTCAAGTTAGTACCTCATTACAGACTAATTGCTAAAGCACCTAATTCAGCCATAATGGCAAGCCTTTGGTCATGTGTGTAAAAGGGCCCAAGCAGCGAAATAAGAGGTCCAGTAAAGATATTAGGGCGCCCTCTGGTTGACTGAATAGGACAAAGTGGCCTACCAAACGTTCTCTTACCAATAGTGGACACCACTGTACCCACAAAGTACAGAGCACCAGGGAAGTCCCAGCGAGCTTTGAGGCCATCCACACGCACCCCAGCCAGGCTGGCTTCCTCATAGTGCCTGAGGAAGTTCTCCAAGTCGCTCCGGCTCAGATTATGCTTCTGACTGAAATGCTCGAACCTCTGTATCCAGCGAGCCTTGGCCTGCTTCTCCTTGGGCTGTTCCAGGGCAGAGAAAACGGCAGCCCCGCATAGAAGGTATAGCAGGATCAGCAGTGCCAGCATGGCGAACCTCGCCGTGTCTTGGCTCACGGGGGCAAAGCCCGAGCAGCCTGCCCCTCGGCATGCCATCATGTCCCGACCGTGGCAGGACACAACGGGGGTGTCCACATCCTACAGCTCAGTGCACTAGCCATCACTGGTGGTCTTCACGTGCAGTAAAACCTTTTTAAAAGAAAGTGCATCAGGTTCAAACAGTGCTTTTGCAAGGGAGATGGACATGCCAGTGAATACAGTGGGTGGCATATGTTTTCCTACACATCGACTATGCATAGGTTTTTCTACACAGGCATTCACATTTATTGCACCTACATAATGCATCAGATTTTCACAGACATAGGCATACAAGTGAAGTGCACTGTGCCTATGTTTAGCTCATATAGTCAGTGCATGTGTTTGTGAATAGCAGGTTAAATACAGACTATGCATATGTTTAGCAACAGTAGGCATACATATGTATTACTCACATGATTTATGCATTCTGTAGGCGTGTTGGGTATATCCCATATAGACTATGAATATATTTATTCAGAATAAGTATGTTTAATTCATATAAACCAGGTGCAGACTGGTGCAGCTGCAGGTTTTCATTCCAACCAAGCAGAAGCTCATCTAATTAACTAGGTGAGATTTTTTTCCTTAATTAACTGAAAACCTACAGCCCTTTGCAGATGGCGTCCTCTGATGTAAACTAAGGATATAATTATCCATATCCATCTGTAAACTATCCGAATTCTTTAGACTACGTTTAGGTGTCAGTTCAGCATACATAGGCTAAGTATATGTCCATCTATTTATTTAGCAGATACATATTTTAATATATATAAATATCTAAGCACATAGCCATCCATAATATTAACTCCACAAGACCTCTGAAGATGCACTGTGGTATCTGGCACCAAGATGTTAGCAGTAGATCCTCTGAGTCCTGTAAGCTGTGAGGTGGGGCCTCCAAGGATCAGACTAGTTTGTTCAGCACATCCCACAGATGCTCGATCATAGAAATCTGAGGAATTTGGAGGCCAAAGCAACACCTTCATCATGTCCCTCAAAGCATTGCTCAACAGTTTTTAGCAGTGTGGCTCCAATGCCATTAGAGAATATGATTGTATGATGTCAAAGTTACATCCACGTGGATGCCAGGTTTTCCAGCAGAACATTGTCCAGAGCATCACACTGCCTCTGGCTTGGCTTACCTCTATTTGGCAACTTGTGCCATCTCTTCCCCAGGTAAACAGCGCGCGCACACACACTGCCATGAACATAATGTAAAAGAGGACATAGCTTATGAGACCAGGTCACCTTCTTCCATTGTTCCACTTCTTATATTCACCTACACATTGTAGGCACTTTCTGCGGTGGACAGAAGTCAGTACGGCCAATTCTGTGGCTACACAACCCCATTTACATAAATGCACTATACATATACAGCCAGTTGTGATGCAATATGTGTCCTGACACCTTTCTATCATGACCAGCATGAACTTTCTCAGCAATTTGTGCTACAGTTGCACTGTGAGGTTTGATCAGATGGGCTAGACTAGACTTCACTCCTCACACATATCAATATACCTTTGGCACTTATGACCCTGTCACTGGTGTTAGATCCTGACCACTGCACAGCAGGGGCACCCAACAAGACCTGTCACTCTGGAAATGCTCTGACCCAGTTGTCTAGCCATCACAATTTGGTCCTTGTCAAAGCCGCTCAGATCCTTATGGTTGCCCATTTTTTGCTTCTTCCAACACACTGACTTTGAGAACTGACTGTTCTCTTTCTGCTTGATATACCCCACCCTTAACAGGTGCAACTGCAACAATATAGCTACTTCTACTTTCAGTGCATTTAATGGTATATAGGTTGTGAAATATAGGTTGTGCACAAATGCACTATGCATAAATCACCATTTATCTATTCCCATACATTGTACATAATGCCAACAGATACAGCCACTGTTCAGCTCACACAGGCTTGGATATACGAGTGTGTAGCAGATAAAATCCATGCATACCTGTAGCTCATGCAGACTACAGACCAATGAGCAACAGCAGTCATTTACAGTAACATGTTTAGATCAAATAAACTACGCTTAGTGATAAGTGACAGGCGAGGCACTTGTAGACTATGCAGATGTTCAGCAGTAATTAGTCATGCATATGTTCAGCAGGTATAATGTGCACGACTATCTTTACACGCATCTGTTCTCCCACCTGTGATCGAAAAATCCACCAGCACGCATCGCTTCAGCCTGAACTCCTCCTGTGTTTCTGGAAGCACAGCTGAGCTGAAACGAACCCAGCTGATGTGTTGAGATGTCCCTCTCCCTCTCCACAAACTTTCACAGCTTGGTTGTTCTCCCCCACCCGTTTTCAGACCCAGCCAGGATTGGCTGCTGGCGTCTTATGCTGTGATTGGCTAGCTGTGATTACTCATTAAGAGCCAGTACCAACAAGCAGGGTGAACATTTCTAGCCAATCAGAGCAAGGGGGCGGGGCTTGGGAACACATAGTCCTCCGTGACCTACTACTGCCGATCTTTTTTTTTTTTGGTGGGCTGACAATGTTTAATAAAGACAATCATGATCCTCCCTACACGAAAATGACTTTAGAATAATAAAAAATAAATGACAATCTAATTCAGAGTTGCTTAGCTGTGCAGGAGTGTTTGTCATCCCTGGACATTACATCTACTTTGTTCTGTTTACATTAAACCAGATGTTTGAATTATAAATAATGAATCATGCCACGGGTTATGAAGGTTCTGGTGCAAATGATAAGATGCTTCATGAATAGACAGGACACAAGTCAGGGATGTGTAGGTAGTGTTGATGGAAGCTGGTGTGTAAAGAAGCTGAATCTTCAGGTTGTCAGGTTAATGATCAGTGCAGGACCCCCACCAGTTGCTTCTTTACAGATTTGCAGATTCAGACTATGCCATCATTATCTGAATAACATGTATGAATAGGCTGTATAACCTTAAGAGGGGAAATAACCCTTGAGTATTTGGATTGGAGCTTCTCCATGGCAGCTTCTCAATGAGCTATAAGATTGGACTCCTTTTTCCGTGAACACAAACAGATGATAGAGGACCAAAGAACAGGAATATAGGACAGGGATATGGTATAAAACATAGTATAAAACAAAACTTAGACTGGACTGAGGAGGAGATTCAGTCAAGGTCCTCCTCTCTAACCATTTTATTTTATAACTACATTTTTCATTTTCATGCGTGCCCAGCCTTGACGTAGTCGTGAGCTCTTGTTGCCTTGAGTCAGAGTAATGTTTTCTTTCAACCTACACATTCTGCACAAACCGCACGCTCTGCCTCAAACACATCTGCAGCTCTACAATCAATAAAATTCCCCTTCCATCCTGTTGAAGAATGCTGATGGCTTGCTCAGTGACTGAAGTTATAAAGCTGCTCCTGTGTGAAAACGCTTCATGTCAACAGCAAAAAAAAAAAGGTATTTAATGTTTAGTCAGCAAACATATCAGGCAGAAAGGCACAGGAGGTGAAGAAGAGTGGTCATAAACCTCTGAACAGAATCCCTTAACGGGTTCTGTGCTATTACATACATCTCCCTTTGACCTCTTCAGTGACCATAACAAACACTGGATGTACAGATATGAGGTGATGTCAAGACAACAAGGATGCACTGACTTGACCCCACAATCTTTTGTTTGTCAACTAGCTGCTCACTGTGTGGCAGAAAAGGAACAAAGCCTGTCAAACCGTGATAAGACAGCCTTATAAACGTCTGGATGGATAAACAGCCGGGAAAAGATGCTTTTTGTTGGTCTACCCTGCGGCTTTTAATTTTCAGTACCACTGTACAGAGTGCTGAACAGCTCAAAATGCGTGGATAGATGTTCGAGATATGGGTGGCAAAAACAACAATAAAAATAATAATTGTGTCTCAAATCTGCTTATCCAATAAATGGATTCAAGTAGCCAGGTACCATCACCTCCAATGTGGTTTAAGGAATGTAATCGACAGCATTGCCAAAGAATGCATAGAAGCATTTGTATGTATAGCATGGAGGAGTTTCTTTTTTTCTATGTTTTCTTTTTTATTTCTGGGATAAATAAAGTTATCTGATTCTGATTCTTAATGGAAAGGTTTTATTGTAATCTGGGTCAGAGACAAAACAATGTCCATTATGTCACACTGGACTAAATAAAAAAGATGACATTCCTTCTACATTTTACTGTTGCTGCTCTTGCTCTGTATTCTGGCACAGTGGAAGTAGAACATGGTTATTTTATAGAATGTCGTCTTTAATTTAAGGGTATGTGCATCTATATTAGGTGGACCATCAAAAAATCACAGCCCTTTCAAACATAGTGCTCTTATTTTAAGAGATGGCAGAAATTGTAGTGTGCAAATATACTATACACTATAATCCACATCTTGTTTCATTCTTATCCCATTGTTTTGCACAAAGGTATGTATGTGCCATGAAATGCATCTTGCTTCCACCAAGTGTTACAACCACTATTACTAATAAACTCTGGGTCACTGTGTTTTGGGGTTAGATAACCAGACATCCTGATCCAGGCATCCCTTTGAGGGTAAATCAAGCCACCTTTAGATGACTGTTAACCTCACCCCAACAATGTAGATTAGATGAACATTGTATAAGAAGCAGACTTTGTACTCTGCAGGCTATTTTATGCATTGTGTCTGGTCTGTCTGTTCAGGAAGCTTTACAGTGCTTTGCATTCTGTGATGAATCGTCTGAGCTCACACTGGGGTGTTCTTTTTTTATGGAAAGCTTTGAGACATCTTCCCTGGGTAGCATTCTTGCTCTGTACAGTTCTTCATGATTGGAAGTATTTTTTAGTATTGTTTATAGATATTCAGCACTGTGGTCTTCAGCAGTATGTCAGGTTGTTTGCTGTTGCTGAGCTCAACAATATGTTTTGTTTCCAGTTTGTTCTCGGATTGATTTACTCTCGTTTCTCAGTCTCTTGATGGTCTGCCTTACTGCCATTGACACGTCCTCATGTTGCGAGATAATGCGAACCAACTCCAGATGCAAATATCACATTTACATTCAATCATCAGCCTTTTGCTGGCTGTCTTGTAAAATGAATAAATGTTGCAACACACAGCTGGGCAAGAAACAATCAAGCAGCCAAGTCCAATTATAGTCCCTTGAAAATACACAGCCTGGGACTGAAGCTATCATTTTGACTTCACAGTTATTGCTGCATTTAAAATTCAATGTCCTGAAGTGCAGAGGGGAAAAAAAACATAAGGGACAGTTACATTTGGATTGTACCACACAAACAACCTATCTAATCTCCAGAGACTGCTGTCTGCTGTCCATGGTACTGAAACTTTTAGAGCCTGGCATTGTAAGATTTGCCTCATGTTCTCAGGGGGCCCTAGTTTGTGACATGCTCCGATACTTTTTTAACTGGCTCATTGTTTTCATTTCTTGAACCTGTCATGAGTCATCTCATCAATGTAGACAGTGCTGCATGTGTTTCACTTAAACAGTGTGTCATTAAGCACACAAAAACAAAAGCCTATATTGATTCAGTCCGCCCCAAGCTTTAACCCATTCAGATCCAACATCTATATTTAGTAAAATAAAATATGCCACTTTTTCCTTGCTGTTTTGACTGATTTAAATGTTAGTTATACTTTCGCCAACACCTGACAGTACTCACTGAAAATATGTTTCATGCTTTTGCTCATGATGGATTTTGTATTTTTTTTTAAAGCTACATTTCATTTCAAAGTGTCAAAACTCACTATTTAGTTATATTTGTGATTATATTATTCCAGTTTGTGTTTGGGGAATTTCAGAGGACATAAAAAAATTAACATTCCAGATATAGAGATACTCTGAGCGAAATTAAAGATGGCTGGTTAAATGATCATCTATCTGGGCAAAAAAAAATATGTTGATATAAGAAATAAACAATTTGAACTCTGATAACCTTTCCATAAGGTCATGCTGGGTGGAAAAGATGTTACGTTCTCACCATTGGGTTGTTCTCTCATGACAGTGGTTAGAAATAACCAAACCATTCCGAGATCAATACCGAATGACCTTTCTAGGATGGGAGACAGAATTTTAGTCAAAGCCCAAAATGGTATCTACAAATGTCACAAATGTCCATGTAGGCTTTGAATGACATACATAATTCATGTTCTTCTCTCAAGTGTCATACACTCAACTGCTCTTTCTGCTAATGCATGCAGATCTGAGATGTAGCAAAAAGGTCTAAATCGAGATAGATCAAACCATATGGCCCATTGGAAATCATGACATTATCAATTCAGGTTTTTTTTTTTTTACATGGTTGCTAAGCAACATACCAATATTTCCATATGACTGAATAAGCTCCAATCATGCAGCATTTAGTCCTAAACGTACACATTATGATGCCGAAGTCACATGAAGCCAGTCACTGTGCTGAGCTGTTGCGACATCTATTTCATAGGAGAAATACCCAGAAGATTTTTCTTTTGCCACATCATTTATTTTCTTTCCCTGTTTTCCTTCTAACAGATTGGACTCTTATGTTACACAGCAAACACACCAAAAGTACACTCACGGTGAAATGGCTGCAATAAAAGGCGTCTGAAATGATTGGTGGGTCTGGATGCAAACTAATTCTCAGCGATCAGAGCTGAAGTGTAATTATTCTGGTCTCATCGCTCACAGCTGCCCTTCAAATAGAAAAGCAGCAGTTGGTCTCAAGGGGTGCCATTTTGCTATCTGCATCTTACGGAAAAACTCAGCAAGAAACTCACACAATTCAGAAACGGTTTTATTTAAGAGATCATGTGTGCTCCATATAATGAAATGCTGTTAACGAAAAATTTAAGAAGTGATCACATTAACAGAGTTAAAAAAAAAAAAAAAAAAAAAAAAAAAAAAAAAAAAAAAAAAAACCAACCCCCCCCCCCCCCCCCCCCCCCCAAAAAAAAAAAAAAAAAAAAAAAAAAAGGAAAAAAAAAAAAAAAGAATCCCAAACAAACAAACCCAAAACAAAA
>JBBPDC010000001.1:43141216-43154535 GCA_037974485.1 Hemigrammopetersius urotaenia
TTCTGAGACTTTCCATTTCTTTGTCATTGGACAAACTTACAAAATCAGCGAGGGGTCAAATAATTATTTCCTCCACTGTATATACTTTCTTCTTTTGTTCTGTCCACTTGCTGCCATAACAATGCAAATGTCCCACTCATGGGAATAATAAAGGTTTATCTTACTTTATAATGTGACATTCTGGACCAAGATATTTACATATTTATTGAAAGCATATATGTATTACTTTCTACACACTGCTGGTGCGAAATACACATACGATATTACACTGTAATGCGTGCACAGTAGCTGCTCCTTTCTCTACTGCCAGAGGTGTTGCAGCCAGTAAGCCAAAACATCTCTGTAATCGCGTTGCCCTCAAACTGATTGAGAGAGTACTTTCTGCATGCATTTAGCAGCAGAAAAAAATTAAATAGAAAAACCCAAAGAACTATAAACTGATGAAATTCAGATAGCATCATTTCCTTCAGACCTTACCAGCAATGTTTCTTCCCTTGGCCTTCCCTGAAGTGCGTTTATCATTTATTATTGTTGCCAGTGTAAACTGTTAAGTGAGATATCACAGACATTTACAGGAGTAAACAGAGAAACAAACAGATTGGCTTGTTTTAGTAGACACTCAATTAATGAATAATTTGGTATGGGCATTTCTAAACTGCACTTCTCTGTAGTAAAAAGTAAAAATTCTAATAGTTAAAACAGATACTGTACCTTTGATGTTTTTAATGTATTACAAAACTATAAGAATCTCCAGAGAGATTCTCCAGAGAATCTCCAGAGACTCTATTGCTTTAGCTAAAGGTCTGTTCAAATTTCTACCACAAGACAGCAATATCATTTTCATGTTTTTCCATTACAGCAGTAGGAAAGAAGAAAAAGGTGAATTCTATAAATAATAATAATGTTGGTTTATGCACAATGAAACCCTACACTGGCCTGAAAGATACAGATTGTTTTTTTGTCCCTGGCTCAGCCCACTCATCCCATGACACGTCTAACAGCCCTTGGCCAAGCTAGCCTCTGTTATTAAAGATGTGTACTACCATGGCAACCATAGAGGGCTTCTGTCTTACTTCATAAACTGATGACACCCTCCGTTTCAATGGCACCATCGATTGCAGCCAGTAGCTGTACTTTGTGTGAATAGAGGTCAGACAGCCAGTGCGTCAGGGCAAAGATACGAGGTGCTGTGATAATCATTTTCTGAGGAACGTGTGAGTGGTGACTGATTTTTCTGATGTCCTACAGCAGTTAAGGAACGAATAATCAAAACAGCCAATTATAGATTATATATGCATCATACACGCAAGTAGTAATTTGTCTAGTGGGCAATATGAATATATGCTAAAAACCATTATGTCATCAATTTCAGAAAGACAAACTGGCTGCAGATGACAAGGAAAGAGACGGGTAATGTTTCTTTTTGTCACTGAATTAAACCAGCCAGTTATCTTCCTTTCAGCTGTCTCAATGAATGTCTGTCACCATCACACACCCGGTGGTGCTTCAGCTCTTAGGTTATATCAGTGAATGGCTGCCTGTGGGACCCCGTTGTTTCAGCTTAATCTGAAAGTCAGGGTAAAAGAGCATGTCTGACTTTAAAATATCTCAGAAAAGACTTTTAGCTAGACACTAATTATTTGTGTTGACAGCAAAATTATTATCTTTTATTTCCTCCAAACCCACCACCCCCTACACAAAAAAATTGCCATTTTGGTTTACCTTCTAGAAGTTTTTAAAAAAAAAAAAAAAAAAAAAAAAAAATTTTTTTTTTTTTTTTTAATGGTGACAAGGAGTTGATTGCTTGCCATCAGGATTGCTTGTGAGTAACAATTTGACACCAACACAGACCATGGCCATCAGGAAGTTCTAAATAAAGCTCCCAATTTGCAAGGATTATAGAGGAATACAGACATGTAATTATTTTACAAAAACAGAGAAAGAACCATTATTTGATTCACAGTCAAATCTAAAGGATGAGCCCAGAGACAAAACTACCACGATGCTCATTGTGAAAGTTCAGCTGAGCAAGTCTGTATATTTTTACTTTGTAATGGTTAGAAATGCTATTGATTATGTGTTCTAAAAATAGCATGCATAACCTATTTCTCTCTGATGGGTGTCACTAAAGGTAAATGAGTGTAGAATACAGTACAGGCAATATTGCATCCTAATTACTAATTACTGGATCTTAGACACATCACAGTGGAAGAGGAGACAACTCAACTTGAGGTCAGAGTGTGCTGTGTGAGCAGAAGCTGTTCTTCACAGCTGTACGCCATTCAAACACACTCTACCTTTTCTTTAGACAGGGCCTTGTCTCATGCTGATGTAAATTATAGTCATCCACTCCCTCATTATTAGCCATAAAGAATAAATAAATACAGAAGGAGTTATTTGAAGTGTGGGAGAAATGAGGGTTCAATGACTTTATATGTGCAATAAAAGGCCACTGTCTGAATGGTCAGTGTCTGCACATGAAAATACTCTCCAGTTTTACATCGTATGTTTCATAACCTTTGTTTGCCGAACAGGATTTATTCAGTGACAATTCCAACCGTGAATTTAAAACTTTAATGATTTATTAAAAATGAAAAAAAATTAAATGATCAAATTTGAAATATCTCTAAACAAAAAATAATGAGACTTTAAACAAGTATTTTTCAGGAAATTTCAATAAAACCAACGACGATGTTCATTTGTGCCATGAAAACATTATATATTGCAGAGGGGCAACATTAATATTGTTGTAATTTTACTATTATACATTAGTAAAATAATTAGCTATACCAGTGTTCTCAGATCAGAACATTCACACTTACAAAAATAGAAGAAAAACCCCCCCCTAAAAATTCCACGTGTTGATTTTGCAGCTGTTTGATCATTGATAAACCAATAAGTGATTCCAGACATACTGAAAATGCCAACAAGTATGGGTATACAATACACAACTGGGTTCACTATTTAAAATAATCTACTACAGAGAACAGACGTTAAAGGTGCGATATTATGATGCGGAAGTGCATTCCTGACTGGTGCAAACATTGTTTAAACAGTACAGCTTCATTAGATGACAAAAAATTATAGGAAGTCTATCCTGCCCAATGCATTACAATTCCAGCTCCAAGACACCCACTGAGGTGTTTTTTTTACTGCGATGTCATAATGCTTCCATGCATTGTTACACCCCTATCAATATGACATGGTAAATGAAGTTGGCAACTGGGATGCCTTTTTTATGGAGAATAATTTATGATATGTTTTGAGAGACTAAAACTCTACCTGGTTCGACGTGAGTTAAGGCTGGAGAAGAATATTAGTGTGAGAACCCTTTCTTACCTTTACTTGAGTAGGAATGTGGCGGCAAATCAAAAGGCACAGGGAAGCCTTTGGAGGAGCTAGAGACTGGGAAAATGTTCTTCTCCACTGGAAACGTTTTCATATTCTAAAGGGAAAGATACAACAAAAGAGAGGGGGGAGGTGTAACATTATATACAGAGGAATCCTTCTGAAGCACAAGATGCATAATTAAGGGATACACATTAGCGTTTCCAGTCTATTCTTGCTGGATCTATAGCATATGGTGCATTAACATAAACAGTAACTTTAATGAGTTTCCTTATATTTAAAAACACTCAGAGGGCACATTAAATCCAATGGGTACATGCAGAAAAAAACTTCCCATTGAATTATGACATACATTGATTTACAAAAAAGCCATAATACTGGAAGTACTGTGTACTGAATAACAAAAAGAAAAACGCCAGGATGCTTGTTTCCCTTCCCTGTTAGTGAACAGACTAAATTTCACTGATGTGCACATGAGCAGTTCTTTTGATTGCAAGTTCAAGGATCAATTGTCATCAGCAGTAGTGTACATGTACAGAGTGTGATGAGATGTTTCTCTATGGACCAAGGTGCAAAATATGACAACATACAACATTCAACAGAGTGCAAGATAGGACAGAGACAATAGACAGTAGACAAACAATAAACAGACAGTTGGAACACTATGTAAATCTTCCAGAATTATAAGAATTGCACCATAAGTACGATTACTGCACAGGAGGCATTTAGCAGCATCAAGCAATTAAGAAGTGTGCCATAGAAGTGGGAAGTGTATGTAAACATACAGCATGAATAATATCACACCACACATGCAAACATACAAGATAGATAATGGATGGATAAGTGTGCTGATGTTTTGAGTTAATAGATTTTCTTCTTGACCAAGTACAAAGAAATTCCTATCCGTGGCAAATGACCTATCACTACAAATGCCACAAACAGAGAAGACCTTATATTAAATGAATGGATGTCTAAGATTTATAGAATATTATAAATCTTGCCACCTCCACCATTGGGTATGTTTGTACGGTGTGCGTGGAACTTTCTTCAACGACCTCTGTAACAACTTCCTCTTTTACTGTGTTTGGGATCTCGTTTTTAATTACTTTTCTTACTCCGTCTAAGATGGCCAGTGCAGTGATAAATCTAAGAACACAGAGCACAGAGGAATGGAAAACACAGTAATGAATTAAAACACTTAGAAGAATACATATAATGAAGTAGAAGAATATTCTAAATAATAGTTTTATAAATAAATACAATTTACACAAACCTTGAGAAAAATGGTGGAAAGATTATTATTATTATTATTATTGGTAACAATATCTACAGCTATATGTACATAAACACACATTAAATCCCTGCAGTCCATAAGTGGAGTAAGAGCAGGGGCCTTACATTTCTTTCTATTCTATATGAAGCTAAAGTTTCGACCGCATGGAGGGCAAAAATGTGGAGGTGGCAGGATTCAAAGGGCAGGAAGAATATATCACCCACAGAGCTCTACAGCTGTGCTCACAGCTCTAGAGTAACAAGGGAGGGGGCAAATTCACAGGCTGCTCAACAGAGAATACCAGCTTTAGCTGGGAAAAAACCCATTAGGTGAGTCAACAGCAGCTCTCTGTAAACAGTCATCTGAACTCAGCTCTACTTATGGATATATTAATGACACCCAAGGAACCTAGAGCCTTGTTCAATTATGAGTACTGCTTCCCCTTTTGTGCTTTTGTAAGAAAATGGCAGTTATAAAAGCTTTGTGAAATAAAAAAATGGAACTGAGTACAGTACAATAAATTGCTTTAAATGTTTAGAGACAGATTAAATAATTTAGCAAGGAAACAATGCACACTGGTTTCGCCAAATGTAGATCCTCAGATGAGACATGATTCGTATGTGTTTTTCTTAAGTTTTTTTCTTTAGTTTTGCACTGGAGCTACGTTGTGTCATACTTAAATCATCACACGCATGCTTCAAAGGATTCAAGGATTCTTAAGTAGACTTGCTTATGTGGTTTCTGACACAGTGAGACTGTTACTATTATGTAAAGTACAGAAAAAGTACAGACATTAAGGATGCTACTGCGATTTAAGCTATGCGTCTCTGGCAGCTGCATTGCAGAATTTCCCCCGTGGAGTGAGTTTTTCCATTTTGTTCTTCTTAAAGCTCTGTATTTTTATTACTGTAAATTAAATTCATTTATTGCTGTATTTACCCTGCTTATACCAAGGAAAAATACAGAACATACCAAAGAAAACACGCATGCATGAATTGAACAGTGCAGTCTATATAGGAATAATATTTAGGAATATGTGTTTACCTTTACATATACTGTAAGGGTAAAGTATTAAGCTTAAGTTTAAAGTATTAAGTTTAAAATGAATTTAAAGTGTTTTGGGAGCATTTTTGGAGACATATTTAGGGTTTACCATAGACGTTTTTACTATACGTGGGTGCTCTTGGAACGTATACGGAGACGAACAGGTACATTACCAGGGGTTGACATACTTTTTTGCTGTAGTACTCTAATCAAAAAGCAAAGCTTTAAAAGCTTTGATTACTGTTTACTGCTTAGTGTCTAGGTATGCTACTAGGTATTCTTCACTTTGAAACAGGACACTTTTTGTCTTTGTAAAGTCCTTAGCATCATTCTGTCCCTGAAAGACATGCAAATTAATGTAGATAAATTACCAGAGAGTGCCAGCACTACAGCAGGAGAAGGTTGTAACGGGTGGTCAAGCACAAACCACGCTTGTTTACAAAAGCAGAACATTGGGGCAAGTTACTAACGAAAGGATTTGAGCTCAAGCTGCTTCTGTCTAACACTGTTGCCACTGTCCTAGCTTCCTATCTTAGCATGATATATACTTGCTGATGTAAGAAATCTTTGCATCACTGCAATGGTGTATATATATGCCTTTTTCTTAAAACTCAAGTAATTTTTATGAAAAAATTCATAATTTATTTAAAAATCATCATAGTAGTGGTAGTTTTAGTTGCCGTTGAGTGTAAAGAGGTTTGATTTCACCCACACTCTAATCCAGCCAGTATGTGGCAATATTAAGTGTGCTAAGGCCACAATAAGTGAGTGCAAAAAGAATGGCACTTCAGGCGTTAACAAGAAATGAGGCCTTAATTATGAGCACAATAGAGACATTGTTAGTTCGACCTGTGCAGACCGTGCCTTTATAACGTTAGATTTTAATTAAGCTCTTACAGAAACACATTAAGAGAGTTGACTGGCATTACAGACAAAAAATGTGGTACATTATCTGTTTTGTGATATTTCAAGAGACGTACCACATTTTGGATAAGAAAAGACTAAAATAAGGAAGGTAACAAGCTAGAATTATTATCTGAGTCTAACTATCCATATACAACCACAACTGTGCAAAATACATTGCAATAAATAATCTGAAACGCAATATCTTGGACAACTAATGAATCTTGATTGTTTAAGGGTTTGTAGCAGCTGAATAAATTCTCCTGAAAATAAACATTATGTAATACACAACATTAGTACAGAACAAAAGGTAGATAGATTGAAAAACAGCACCTCTCTTTTCAGCAAAGTAGCACACCCTATCCCAGTCCCTTTGAAACTCATGGTTCTCCCTTTTTACCACAGCTAGTGAATTGAACCAGACTGTTGCTTAGCAACTTTTGAAGTAATCCAACAAGGACAAATTACCCTGCAAGTATATGAGGACTGAACAAAATCTTGCTGTCTTCATATGGAAGCATAAAATAAACAGAAATATGCTTTACAGCATGATACAGACTATACATTTGCATCCTAAGAGGAGTCTGAAGTGTGTGCATTACTATCTAGTCAAGGGTTGTTGTTATACTGAGAAACAGCAGAGTACCTCCTAGCTCTCCATCAAGCTAGTTGGAAAGCTTCTCTGACACCAAAGTACTCGTCCTGGCTTATTATTTCTTTTTTTTTGTTTTTTTTTTAACGTCTTCATGTAGATGATATTCTTGTCCACAGAAATTCTTTAATAAGTCATGATACTTACAAAGGTTGAGGGCAGGTAGAGAACTCCCAGCTCATAGGAACGGACCATGATTTGGGTATTATTTTTTTCCAGCGCACCCCAGGCAGCTTTAGACAAATTGGCACTGTGAATCATACACATTGGGAAATATTCAGTTTAGACATTTTAGTTTATTTCAAGCTTTATTTTGCAGTTATTTCAGTTTAACCCACATGATGTTCTTATAGAGGTAACAGTCCAATTAAAGCACCAACAGCAACAGAAAAGCCACTGTAAAATGCTACAAACACCTGTTATTGTTAAAATCCGATGACTGTTTAATCAATACACTCAAAACTGATTGAGGACATCTACTCAGTACACCTGTATCAAAGGCATTTGTGATATTTTCATTCTGGGCATATATGTAGGTTCACAGGTGTATTTTCCCATTTAATATAATCAATTGGTTTATAAATGTACTGGAATGATTTCATAGCAAAATTGTGCTAAATTTCCCAGGAACTGAGTTTCTCTGTTGAAAATCAAGCAGGGATTCTGATGTAGGGGCAAAACGAGGCAGGGGCACATCACACCACCTCAAGGCACCTAATGTCTCGTGCAGGCTTTAATCTTCATGAAAGAGAATGAGTAACTCGGCGCTGCTGGATAGAGCACAACTGACCTGCAGACGCAGCTCAAAACCCTCTCCACATTTCACTACAAATTCAACATGATTAAAACTGTCACTCTTCAGAAATACCCACGGGGCACTGACCATTCAGACCAACTAGGGATGGAAACTGAACAAGAGGAAACTACAACATGGTACACATTGATCTGGGAAGTCGTTCAACCAGTTTTTCCCTTTGCTACAGTAACAGCCTTTGCTCTACTGGGACTGCTTTACACAAGGTATTGGAACATTGAGGACTTGACTGCATTCAGCCACAAGTGTGCTAGCAGGGACAGGTTTTGATTTGGGATGCACCGATCATGAGAGTTTATAGTTCATTCCGATTTCTTTACAGTCACTGTCAGGCTTTAATTCGTCTTTTTTTTTTAAGCTCACAAACTGTGTGGGTTAATGAAACGCATGAAGCACACAATCACTATCACATCTCCAGTACACAGATTGGCCAAAGACAAAATAAGAAGCCAGCCAACTGCAATTTTCTTTATAGCCCTCTAGCCAGTGATTGGAAGTAGTGTCCTTAGGTTAATGTGTGACAGCTCCAGAGCTTTTCAATTTTCAAGCAGTGTTTGCAAAACTGAATGTTAGCAACGGCTGAGCATTTTTATACATAGTGCATGTAGAGAATTTAACATGGTTGTGAAATGTGCAAATAAGAATTGGCCTCAGACAGCTTTCCACAGCGGCTTAATTTGAAACATAATCAAAGAGAAGAGTGCTCTGGTTTAACGCTTCATTGTGTTTTACAGTTCACTGGACACTTGTTCACTCCACTTAAGCATCACAACAAATCTTTACAGCCTCAATTGTACTGGAACACTGAGATGAGCTGTAAAAGCAGGTTAGCATGGAAACCTATTCCTGGTCCAGAGTCCATGGGGGTAAACAGACACTCACTCAATACAAGCACGGACACTAAAACCACAAGGGCTCCAAAATAGCCTCGGTAAAGACAAATTACAATGATTTGCTGCTAGGCAATAGCCAGTGAAAAAGGGGTGCCCAAAGTTTTACTTACATAAATAAATCTAACTTATGTTTGGTAGATGTGTGCATATGGGTCAGTGCGAGTACTACAGGAATCCTCTTAATGGAACACTGCCACTACAGTGAACATTAAACAGATTTTGGAGCAAAAATGCTTTCGGTTACAAGCAAGAGTGGGTGTAAGGAGTTTCTCTAGGGACTGTGAGGCCATAAATGGTGTCAGGATATTGGACTGAGCAGGATAACAACCAGCTCACAGACTTAAATTGTTTTTAGAGTATGTACAGAAATGAATGGTCTTTCGTGAAACATCTCATATACGCATCTGCTGAGTGCCTCAGAAAAAAAAACATTCAATAAGACACTGCAAAAAAAAACTGATCAGTCTGATTTCACACCTAAATTACAGTTTGAATCATGCTGCAACTGCCTCTAACCTTGTAACAAGAAACCAGGCCAGCTGAGAGAAGTCTGGGGAGACCCTCATGTAGGTCTTGATGTGGGGCATGGCATTGCTTCTGCCTGATATTTCAGCTTTCCAGCAACTGTTCTCAGGGGAGAGATAGATTGGGGGGGGGGTGTAAAAGCAGAGAGTGAGATGAACATAGACAGTGAGATTTGGTCACCTTGGCTCACAAAGTATGAAACCATTAAACAAAACAAAAACATTAGCCCAGCCTGTAAGCAGTTGACTACTATGAAGTGATCTGAAGATGTATTCTCTATTGGAATATTATGTAGGGTATCTAAAGGTGGTAAATAGAAGCATAGGTCATTCAGAAAAGGCACTAAAGCAAGTTCAACACTGGTGGGGGGTGGGGGTTCCAATTCGCTAGCTGAAGCTGGGCATAAATAGTCCATTCACGCTCACTGGTCAATTACATTTTAGTAGAAAATACAGAACCTTTTTGAATAAGGCACTTGTGGGTTTGGACAGCTTTTCAGATGGGCACAAGGTTGCTGTTATAAGAAAATTGAGTATAAATAAAAGTAACTCACTGGAAGTAAGAGTGGAGCCAGAGCTGCTTCTGTGCTGTCTGTATGCTATAAGGTAAGGAGCCTCCAGCTGCATGGACATCAAGAATAAAGTAAATAAATAAAGTAAATTATTAAGTCACTTAAATTTCTTATTTTTGGTATCAACTGTCTGTATTCTAGAATAGGCATACTATATACAGTAACCCCTCAGTTTTACGCGGATCAGAATTCAGTCTAATGCGGATTTTTCTGAGAACCAAACTGTATACAGTGTTTAAGGGGCATGAATGTATTTGGGAGTTCTGAGAATTTCCAGAATGTGCCCCTTTCAAACAAACCTCACCCTAATAACTGTTAAAATGATTTGGTGTTTTAATTTTAAAAAGTAGGAGACCTGGCAGCAATAATATTGAGATTTTACTGAACTTTAATGAATAAATGAACAGAATATAAGAAATTATTGTTCTGATTATTGTGTTCAATTAAGTTCAATGACCTTAAAAAGAACATTTTACAGAAACTATTTTAATTATTTAAAACCACAAATTTGATATCATAAATCAACTGGTACCTGGGTAACCTTCTAGGCTGGTTCGAACATTGTCCACTGAAGGATAGACCTGGGGAAAAAAGGTTTACTGCTATAATTATTACTGCATATCAGTTATTACTATTCAGACAATCAAGCTTGTTAAACAGATGCATGTTCTTGTGTGTGGGTTGGAAGTTGGGTGATAATGCCTTGACAATAATGCCTTGACTAAAGCAGTGTCCTGTGAAAAGAGAGTGATTTAAATGGTTAAAAAAAGAGAGAATTGATTAATTTCCTATAGAAGTTCAGAAAAACTAGGGCTGGACGACACTATGCGCCATTACTTTCTCCAATACAGATTCAGTAAAGTGCCAAGGCATTACTGTTGATATTTATCAAGATCCTCAAGAAAAAACATTAAGTGGGTGTTACATTCCAAGAGCACCAGCGAATTGTGAAAAACCACAAATTTGTGATGTTGGGGGAGAAAAAAATCCTAAAAATGTATTAAACTGAGTTTTAAATGAAATTAAAGTGTTTTGGAGCATATTTGGGGGGCTTACTTAAGGTTTACACACACACACACACACACACACACACATATATGCATTGACAACGTTTCTTGCATTATCAGCTCCATTTAGCAGAAGCCCCTTTTAGCACATCACTCCGGCGTGCTTCAAAAACGGGTTGTGTCCGGAAAGTAATTTTTTAATTATTCTTTGCCGTTGTCATAATTTGTCCTGTTCTTAACGTAACTAAAGCATTTTGTGCTGCTTGTGCACACACCTAAACTGACTTAAACATCTTGACATAGCCTATTCACAAATAAATGATTTTCCTCAGAAATAAAATTCAGGCCTATTTAATTTTACTGTGAAGAACTTTCATCCGGAGCTTTATATTCCCAATGAACACAGAGCGAGAAATTAATCACACATTTATTATTGGCAGGCAGTGGGTCAGCATGCATTTGGCAAATTATCTATCCATCCATCCATTATCTGAATCATTTAACCTTAATCAGGGTTGTGGGGGATGCTGAAGCCTACCCCAGTGGTCACAGGGCGAAATGCAGAGCAAACCGGACAGGTCGCCAGTCCATACAGCATCTAGCAAATTATTATTTCTAATTATTTGTTAAATATACTGCATTTTCATTTTTTAAGTATTTGTTAAAAATACTGTCATTAGTTCCACAGAAATGTCCTTACTTATGTGCAATAAGAACAGCGGTGACTGTCTCGTTATCAAAATGGTCTACCATTTTTGCCTCAAAAATGAAAAATCTGTGTATTATTCACATGATAGGTTGCTTTTTAACTATGTTGAATAAGTTTAATTACTCATAATTGCTTTGTGATGTATTTTATTTTTCCATCATCTTTTTTCTATATGTCTGGGACAAAAACAACATGCCTGTGCAGTCCCACCTGAGGTGAACTGTCCACTCCTGCAGATATCCCACATATGGGTCCTGTGGTAGTGCGGGCCTCTACAGCACCAAATCTTCTACTTTATTAGATTTCATAAAATGTAATAACATTTTTTTGCTGTTTTTCCCACCTTTAGCTTAAACCCATTTTGTGCATCACTGCTGCTTTATAATGAGTGCAGTAAAAGTATTTCTCCAAAGAACTACAAGTACTGAGATCCCCACAAAACTGCAGTAGAACAGTGTATCCAGCATCGAACAGCATATAAAATTGAAGACTGTTGGGCGAGGCCAACTGAAAAGCTGTACAGACATTATCACCAAACTAACACAGAAATAGAATGCTAAAGTAACTAAATACAGATGGATTAAATGCAAAAAATCAAATAATTTCATCATAAATATGAGCAGAAGTAAAGGTATTTGTAAGTACAAATGCATGAAATGCTTTTACTTAAACGCAAATACAGTTACGTTACAAGAGCACTCGCATATAGTGAAAAACTGCGTTGTTGTGATGTGGTTAAAAAAAAGCCTAAAATGCCTATTTTTATAGTGCAAGCCCCAAATATACTCCCAAAAAACTTTAATTTTATTTTAAACTCGAAAATGTAAAGGTAATCCTGTATTCGTACTTTACAGTTTACACTGAACTATGTATTGACTACGCTGTAATTAATGCACAGGCATTTTATTTTGGTATGCGCTGTCTTTTTCTTTGGTATAAGCAGGGTAAATACAGTAATAAATGAACTATATGAAGTAATAAAAATACAGAGCTTTAAGAAGAACAAAAAGAAAAACACAAGGGGAAATTCTTGACTGCAGCATCACTGGGCAGTAGCCAATAAGCAGCAAGGAGAAATAATGTTCTCAGATGGACTTTTTTCAAACCTCCCATCTCTGAGTGCAGCTGACTGTGACGTCCGGGCCTCACGCGCCACACCCCTTATTATGTTTCGGGCTGCGCTGAGCAGCTGAGGTTCATCCCGTTCAGGTGTCTGTGCTTCAGCTAAACAGTGTTTTTCAGGTGTCTCACTCAAGGGCATAACAACATTTATGATCTCAAGTCAAGATGATTAGATACACGAGGAACAGGTATTTGATGTGCATCAACAGGTAACTGGATTGGATCAAATTTGCTTTTCTATGAATAGGAATAAATAAGCCACCCAACGCTAAAAAATGAAACATATTTCTTGTTGCTCACAGGAATCCCAGGCAAACAAAAGATGCCTGAGGCACAAAAAAGGGCTACCTGACTCGGCTCTCATTAAATCAACGAGATGCTCATACAGTGGTGTGAAAAACTATTTGCCCCCTTCCTGATTTCTTATTCTTTTGCATGTTTGTCACACAAAATGTTTC
>JBBPDC010000001.1:43163528-43195547 GCA_037974485.1 Hemigrammopetersius urotaenia
ACACACACACACACACACACACACACACACACACACACACACACACACACACACACACACACACACACATATATTGTCAGGTTTGAATAAAGAAATATACATTGACACAAAAAACCAAACACATTTCCCATTTTTCCTCTGTTCCCCACCATCAAATCTGGAAGACTCTTCTATATAGGTTGACCATTAGTTCTCTGGTCACACAATATGTACAAGATGATGCATTGTGTTTGGAACAGCATAAAAGAAATCTGTGGATGTGGATGTACATGCGCGCACACACACACACACGCAAACACAAACCCATTAGAAGACACAATGGCACAACTGAAAAGCCCCAGTCAGTACACAAGCTGGTCTAAAACTATGGTTACGCTTTCATTCTCTACAAATAATGTCCTGCAACAAGTATTTGCCTGTAACAATTAAATAGAAGTTTTCCGTCATATTAATTCCATTTACCTGCCTAGTGAACGTCAACAGACTTTTCTGATTGATTGATTTATTCCGATTTATAAACCTCTGTCCTTCTCTGTTAAAGCCTATTTGGAATAAATCAGCTTCATTTCAATTTCCTGAAAGCATCTGCTCGGTGCGTTGTCATGGCAACTGACCAAAAATGTTTAGAGCCGCCGAATACTGAACCATCACACATGAAGAAGTGCCTTTTTATGCAATATGAGAACAAAACACTTCAAAGAGATTGTAACAGCAAACAAAATTGCTCACATCATCAAGTGTGACAGAACATGCTTCTAATTAATTCTGATAACCACTTTACAATAAGCATTTAATAAGAGTGCACATGCACAAGAGATGACAGCCAATCCTACCCTTGAGTCTTCTGGTACCAGTCGGCCTGGATCATGTTTGATGTCAGAATGATGACTCTGAACCCTTCCTCATACCACAAAAGCATCATTTTCCTGCAAGCAAAATTTACAGTTAAGGTCAGACGTGGCTTTACAAAGCATTCATGTTTCAGCAGTAACCAGTTTACTCATTCTTGTACCTTATTACAGTACAATATTAATTTTACAATTAAATAATAATGACTTAATTATCACTGGAACATATGTTTCTTCTTCAATTACATTACACACAACAAGGGCATCATGAAGCTTGTTTAGGAAGTTTTTTGTTTCTGTTCTGGAACATTTCTAAATAAATCTATCTGCATGGCACAGGTATAATTCATCTCAGAAGAGACTCGTCAGCCTGATGCAGGTGTGCAGGAGAGATCATGGCATTAATGTTTTATTTACTTCATTAAGAGCTAGGTGATAGCAGCTCACAGAGGAGGGAGTGAAACCTGCTCAATCCTCCAATGTCTGCTCCTACTCTCGGCTCCTGAATAAAACATGTTGAACTTTCCACAGCGAAATCTGGTAAACTAGGAATGTAGTACATTAATATTCAATGCTGTTCGTGTTTAACAAGTACTTCAAACTCATCGAAACAAGCGAGTGGCTGTTCAACTGGACGCTAACATGAAAGGCAGAGGTTAAATACTCTCCTGCTGTTTTGGAGAAGTAGATAATGTGATTTCCGCTCCAATCTGGGGTGCCAGGTGTAGAAATAATGCAAAATCCAACGTGGCAAAAATGTAATGCATATGAAAAACTGGTGCAAATTGCTTCCAACTGCACAGAAAAATCAGGATGAATATGAAGTATTTCAGTGCATCTCCTGAATTACTTGAAAGTGATGGTGTTGATTCAATATCAGTTAAAGAGGAAATAAATATATTTTAGGATATATTTGGATATATTTATCCAAACCCATTATAAGTCAGTTAATCTGTATGTTATATGCACCATTCAAGGGGAGTAACGTGAACTGAATTTCTTTAGATCAGCAGGGGCCCAGACCCTGATTATACATACAGATTTTTTCTGAGGACCAAACTAATAATTGCTAGCGGAAACCGCAGTTTTCTCCGCATTTTTTTTTTGCTTTTGTGATGTCCAGGCTTCGTCTGCCACGCCCCCTCATCCTCGTGCTGGTTGTTTTTTTGGAGCCTCCACTGCTTAGCGCCGCACCCAAACATAAACAACCAGCACAACGCCGTGTGGCGGATGAGGCCTGGATGGCACAGTCAGCTGTACTCAGAGGCGGGAGGTTTGAAAGTAGCCAATCCGAGAATATATTTATCCTTGCTGCTGACTGGCTGCTGCCCTGTGATGCACCTCTGGCAGATGGTGTCCAGCATCTCCCCGTGGAGTGTCTCAGGCATCCTCATGTTTTTCGTTTTGTTATTCTTAAAGCCCTATATTTTTATTAGGGATGCACTGGATATTTGGCCACCGGGAAAAAAATTTTAACACGACCGAAACAGTAATGACGCAAGCAACAACCGCAACCTGCTTGCGCCAGACTGGATTAGAGTCAACGGCCCAGTGGGCGCATTTAAAAATATCTAAGAAAGACACAGGGAAAGCCGTTTGTAAAGCAAGCAATGCCGATATTTCTAGTGGGGGTGCATCCACAAAAACTTTCTCAACGTCGGGATTAATTTATCATATAAAATAAAAACTTCCTTATCACCATGCAGAGTATGAAGCACAGAAGAGGCAAGACCCACCAACTCCATCTGTGTTTTTGAAAAGGCAAGAAAGTTTTCCAGTGATTACAGTAATTTGGGCTATGTCAGTCTTTGTTTAATACATAATTTTGTTATAGGTCTAATGAGAATGTTGTTACATCTTTCAACAGTTTTTAAAGTACTTGTTCTGAATGCACTTTGTTCATGCACTTCAGAATATTAAAATGCACATGAATTCAGTAGGTTTATGAGAGAAGATATTAATTGTATAATATTTCAGCTATCTTTAGTGAGGTAAGTACATACAGCCCCAACCATAATGGCAATATTACAAAAAAATGGTATAATAATTTCTGTTTGTGTTTCCTGATTTTCAATTTGCAGTTTAGGCCCCAAATTTTTTTTATTACTGTAAAATAAATTAATGTATTACTGTATTTACTCTGCTAATACCAAAGAAAACACCTGTGCATTCTAGCTCTGCGGGAGTTTGCTGTAAACTGTACTGTACGAATACAGGCTTATCTTTATGTTTTCTTTAAGGGTAATATTTTAAGCTGCAGTTAAAATGTTTTGAGAGTGTTTTGAGAGCATATTTGGGGGCATATTTAGGGTTTACACTACAAAAATATGCATTTTTAGCCATTTTCTTACATCACATATTTGTGGAGAGCTATTGGAATGTAACCCTTGCATAAGCAGTGGTTTACTGTATTGCCTGCCATATTTTGACTGACCATTGGAGGCTATTTATTGAATGGGTCAAGCAGAATTTTAAGAGTTGTGAGCAAATGTAGCCAAGTGTAAGCAACATTTTTGCTTAACCAGTTCTTGAGATATTGAATTGCAGTTGTAGTGCTTCAATGGTTGAAATATCACAAAAGTTGGTGTGCAAAGAATGCAGCAGTAATGCAGTGTGGTGAAGACTGTGAAATTTCAACCTTTACATGACAAGATATTTTCTAGTGAATCCATTACATTCATTAAGTGAAATAATTACATTTTGATAATTATTGGTGAAACAGTTATGAGCCATTGCTCAAAAAGTACTTTCTGCATTAAGGGGCACTAGTGTGAAGGACTCCAGGCGACAAGAACAAAAATCTTTTATTCTGTTTCAGCCATGTGAGGCTACAAGGCTCATGTAAATTGGTGATGACTAAGTATAACAAATTCTCAACCAAAAATTTATGGAACAAAAAAGGAAGAAAAAAAACTTCAATCATCAGCAGCATTCAATAATGGCCTAGGGCTGAAGTTATTCTGATAGCTAACAATGGAAGAACATTTATTAGGTTCAACATTATGAATATACCATTAGGTGTCAGCTAAACTATCCATGACACATGACACAGATTCCTCGCAAAAATAAGTTGATGTGGATCAAACCCTGGTCCAACATATGCCTTACCTTTAAAAGAACAGTGCATGCTGATTGGCCTATTACGATTTAGAAGAAATAAGGTCACAAATTGTGAAAGAAATCTGGCTAGAGGTGGAATACAGTAAAGCCTGAGTTCATGTGAAACCATTCTGAAGTTCATTTGATCACTTTAAAAAGTTCAGGGTACTTGAGAGCAAAATGATGAAAATAAAGAACTTACGTATGATGAGTGCCAAAGGCAATATCCAACTTGGCCTGAGAAGAATGCATAGAAGTTCAGTTTGACTGAAATACAGTATGTTTCAATTTACATTAGCCTGATTTCATAAATTTTGGCTCAATTAAAGGTGGATACTACCCCCTAGGGGAGAGAAGAATGATTACACCATTTCAGATCACTGAATGCATAGTGTAAAACCAGAATGCATGAGATACTTGCAGAAGAAAAATTGGTTGAATGGCAGTACCTGACAGAAGCGTATGTGGGTGTATGGTTGAGCTTGCTGAATTAAGCGAGCCTTTGACTCTCGTTTCTCTCCGTGGACGATAATTACAGGTTTGTCCCTGAAGAAAAAAATTAATGACTACAAAAATGTATCTGAACTGACAAAGGCTGTGAACAGAAAGCATCATAATTTATCACTGAAGCATAAAAGCATACACTACAGAAACTGCACCCCCTTTACATTAATTCAACAGAGCTTTTATTAAATTCCTGGAGCTTGAAGGAATATCTTACAAAATCTTTATCGGCTGCATCTTTGACTTTCAGTTGGTTACCACAGACGTGAACACAGACTTTTTTTTCCTGCCTTTGTAGGTACAAAAACCCATAATGTTCATCCTATATTTAAAACAACTGCACATTGGCTTTCATTATAACTGTGTTTTGAGTCAACGGGTTCTTTTCTTTACTAAGTACATGGAAGCACATTGAAAATGTTGTCAGTGATAACTGACTGTACGATGCAGATTTGGAAGATTGAAAAATGCTGGAATGTTGCTTTAAGCACTACTTCATACCCTCCACCTTCCTGTTCCAGACACAGATAAGTCTATCTTAGACCTGATTTACACCCGGATTCAAGTGTTTTCGACATGCTTTATGCATTTTAATGTAAAATGCAATGGGGGAAAACAGGTGGATAAGCTCACACCAAATCCACATGCATGATATCCCCAGGAACAAACAGCAAACAGAAATATGCTGCAAAATACACCATAACCAAACACTCACATGGGGGCAAACATGCAGAATGTCTAGCCTGTATCGTAAACAGATGACCTTTCGAAGATGGATATTAATACAAGGTACTGGCAGTGGTCTTGATACCGACCTGTTTATTTTAAATAGACAATCACCACTAAACAGATCACAGACCACATTCACTCTGCATTTGGAAATCCACAGTGAATAGGAATAGCATTACCTAAACTCTGGAGGATACTGTTTCACCATCCATGGGATATCAAAGCAGTAGTTGAACTGTAAAAACAGAATGATGAGCCAGAGCAAAAACCAATGCATGGTATGCCTCTAACATTAATCAGAATTACATAAATGGTATACCTGGACGGATTCCTTCAGTGTGCCAAACATGGGGGACAGTATTTCTGAAATTGATTTAAAAAATTAGAAATAAAAGAACACTTTTTAGTAAGCTATTCAAATCCTCACCAGATTCCTAAACCCAACCGGACAAAAGCACCTTTCAAATTACCTTTGATGTGTAAAGCTCCAGTGTTGTATTTCTTTTCTATGCCTGAGACTTTGTTTAAATAAAAGTTGTATGTGTCATTCACAGAAGATAAGTTAGCTTCAAAAAAATCACTTGGCTCTTCTTTGTAATACGAGGCACCGTGGGGACTTGGTGGCCGCTTGTACTCTATCTTCTTCTTCGGTGGACTTGAGCTCGGCTGTTTAGGTTTTGTTTTAGGGGCAGGAGTTTCATCATCATCACTGCTTGAGAGGTTCCAGCCTCCCTCATCTGTGTCTCTTTTCCTTTTTAAAGCTGGTGATGAAGAGTTTTCATGTTTCACTGGATTGCGTTGGTTAAAGTGTGCTGCCTGACGGGCCTCAGAGCCCATGGGAGGTGCAGATGTTTGTTCAGTCTTAATGGATGGCTCAGCTTTCACACTGTGTTGTGCACTAGGCTCAGATTTATCTTTTGGGTTTGCAATAGTATTAACTGCAGCAGCCTTGTGCTCTGGAACAGGCTGTTTGTTCGGCTTCTTCGGAGGTGTTGGAGGTATTACATTATCATCATCGTCACTGTCAGAAAGTGTCCATTTTCCATGCTGACTCTCCTGGTACATTCTGTTCAACTGAGGAAACAAGAAATAGCAACAGTCATTGATTTAAATTTGTTTCCTACTTTAGTAGGACTTTATCCCAGTGACCAACTGAGAGTAACACCAGAAAGGAGGAAAAAAAAAACTAAAATAACTACCCTGAATAAACGAAAATAACTGAAGACATTGAAAAGACACTAAATCTCACAAAATTGGTGAGTCAAAATGAGCTGAAAGCCAATAAGCAGAATGTGTTAGCCATAAAATCTAAAAATCAGCACTTTGAGTTTTCAAAGAAACTACAATCAATTAACTGTTTTGAAAAATGCATGTAATAAGCAACCAAAAGTCAAATGCAGGTAAATTAATTATTGTTTCAGTGAAACGTCCTGAAAATCAGAGCAACATATGCAGAAGATATGTGCTGTCAGCAGAGATATTACTTCAAACTTTCCAATGGGACCTCCAAGAGCTTCAAGAGCACAAGACATGTCATCAAATATCAATTCATTGAGAATAATGATGAATCTGAAACCATCTTGCATCTGCACTAAAAATCACAAAAGCCTCAACAACATACTTCCATCTGTGGCCCAGCATCAGCAGAAACTGTTATGAGCTTCTTGAGCTGCCTTATTAGGGGACCATTGAGAAGTCTAAGAATGCCAAGGAATTAAACCGTTCTGCAGCACTAACAATCATGATCTTCTCTTGTTAAAATAAAGTTTTCAAGTTTAAATCACTCCCTTACACACTAGCAAACAAATTCAAGAGTCATTTCATGCATTTTGGGATGAAATCAAAAGACTTCCAAGACCTCTCCAATCATCATATCTAAAAACACGGCCTGATCCCAAAAAGGCATTGGAGGATTTCCTCTTATAGAAAGGTCCTTTATCCCAGTAACAGTACAGTAACCCTCCACTTTAACGTGGATCAGCAATCGCAGTTTCAGTCCACTGCAAATTTTTCCCCCGTACTAATGCAAAAACTGTAGATATCCTCCATATTGTTATTGGTTTTGAGATATCAGGGTCTGGTCCGCCACGCCCCCTCATCCTTGTGCTATGTTGCTAAGCACCGCGCCCAAACATAAACAACCCAGCACCAGGACAAGGGGGCATGGTAGACGAGGCTCAGACTTCACAGATTTTTCGTGGCAATATTTCATGCATTTTAGTGCTAAATTTTTGAGAAAAATATAATTTACTAATTTTATAACATTAATATTAACACAAATTCAGCTACATTTTCATCTAAAAAATAACTAACTGTACTGTGGAGAAACACAAAGAAAGCAGTGAAAATACTGCTGTACTCCGAGGTAGGAGGTTAAAAGTAGCCAAGCTGAGTACGTTATTTATTTCTCCTTGCTCCTGATTGGCTGATGCCCTTTGATGCAGCTGCAGTCCAAACTTTTTCCCATGGAGCTTCAAGTGTTCTTGTGTTTTTTGTTGTATGCTTAAAGCCCTGTATTTTTATTACAGTACATTAATTTATACATGTATTTACCCTGCTTACATCAAAGACAGTACAGTCTATGAATTACAGTACAGTCTATGGTATTTACATTCTAGCACTGCAGGAGTTCAGTGTAAACTGTAAGGTACGAAAACGGGTTTACTTTTACATTTTCTTTAAGGGTTAAGCTGAGTTTACACTATAAAAACAAGCATGTTTAGGCTTTTAAAAAAAAAAAAAAAAAAAAAAAATTATGGTTTTTCACTATATGCGGGTGCTCTTGGTTTACTGTATACCAAGCTTGGTTTAGTTCAAATGGACTGAAACATTCCTGAGAGACACAAACTTTTCTTTCTTTCTTTTTTTTTTTTACTGCTTGATATTAATTATGTATGAAAATATTTATCCTAAGGGAGATTCTTGTGTCATGCAACATGCTCAGTTCAACAAGAAAGAATAAAAAAATATATATAGATAATAAACAATAGTGCAACACAATGACAGGCGGATTAGTGAAATAAATAACAGTGAATCACTAACATTGGTCTGTGTATAGATTTGAAGTGCTGTACCAGCAGATCAGAAGCGGTTTATGAAAGTGGCTTTGTGTTAATGCAATAAAAAATACACTTCAAAGCAGAGCTAAAATTGAAATGTGATGCCTTCTCTTACATATCAGTCAGGCCTTATGTGCATTATTGGAAGCCAATTAATATTGTCAATCTGGCCAATACACTGTTTCCCAATCCTGGTCGAGAATCCTTGTTTTTCCTGCAGTGTAAGTCATTAAGTGTAAGTCATTTCTAAGCTGGTCCTGCTGCAGTTGAAACTAATGTTTAGTTACTTGACTCAATCTTTCTTTTCTCACCAACATGAACAGGTACACTACATTTAATAATTGAATTCCAGTGGCCCCTTACTTCCAGTGAGGGTCAATCTTAATGCTTCAGCATACCAAGACATTTCGGACAACACCATGCTTCTTACTGTGTGGACACGGTTTGGAGAAGAACCTTTTCTATTCAAGCATGACTGTGTCCCGTGTGAACAAAGCAAGCTCCATAAAGGCATGGTTGGATCAGTTCGGTGTGGAAGAACATGACTAGCCCGATATTCCGAGCAAGACCATCTCGTCCAACATCAGTGCCTGACCTCATAAATGCTCTACTGAATGAATTGGCACAAATTCCCACGGAAACTCCAAAATCTTGTGGAAAGCTTTCCAAGAAGAGTGGAAGCTGTTATAGTTGCAAAGTGGAGACCAATTAGACATTCAAGTCTAGGTAATTGAATGCATTTCCATTACAGTACCCGTTGGTGTAACGGTCAGGTGTCCCAATACTTTGTAACAATAGCGTATAAAAGCAAGTTAGCTTGCTAAATCTACAATAACGTTAGCATCCCCAGAGACAGACACAGCCCCAAACACATTTAAAGTCTCAACAACAGAATGTTTTCTATCCCCAATAACATTACAATAAAATACATCAGTCTGCATGCTGTAACAGAACCAGGAGAGAAACTTACTCTGGCGGGAAGAGAGATATTTCAACAGGACAAAGGCTATTCCTTGCTTATACAAGCAACAAAAAGTTAAACTCGCTCCAATGTGAACAAATGTAACAGATCAATTTAGCTTTGGTGTGATTTTGCCCAACTTATCGTCGTTTGCATAATTTATTTTTGTTTTAGACTCCTCCGCACGTTAGTGGTTTCAGTTAGGTATGAACCAATGCACCGAGTAGAGTGTAAAATGTTTTCAAAATAAAGGCCCTATTTGTTTTGGCATGTGAGAAATAAATATAAGGGGACTCAAAATAATTTACACTTCGTTAGAAAGATGCATTCTTTAGTCCGTACTTGTTGTTTTAAAATGTAAAGTCACAATCTGTTTTGTTATTTAAATAATAACTTGCAACTTTGTAAACTTTTATTAGAGAAAAAATGGAAAGTGTTCTGTGTTGCTAAGTGACAATAAGTACATGGGGCTCGAAGACTTAATACTTCATTCTCACAAGAAATTGGATTAAAAACACACCTAGATAATATTTTAAATACTATCAGATACGTTATTTTAATAGAGTAGAAATGTGTTCTCTACCTGGCGCCGTATTTTCTAGGAATAACAGAGAAATGACCGATATTGACAGGAAAAGATTTGCTTCGGTAAGGCTATATTTTAAAAAACTTCAGTCACCTACCCTATGTGGACAAAAGTATAGGGACGCCTCACCATTACACCAACAGGGACTTAAATGATACTGCACGCAAATACATGTACTTTAATATTATGTATCATGTGAAATTGGATGTTAAATCACTTCAGTTGTGCAATAGTCTTACCTGATGAATATCACTACTTATTTCAGTATTATTTATATAATACTGATCTCTACTACATAACATACTCCTAACCACCATTTGTGTTACTAGTAATTCACTCAAATATAAGTTATTTATCTATAGCAGTAGTATATATATTTCGACACCTTTGGACTTTTTATTTTATATTGTTCTTGTCTCTGTGTGTCTGTGCAGTCATGACATAAGCAAGTAGCCTCAGTAGTTTCAAGTTTTCAAGATTTATTGTCATATACAGATAATAATGTAGCAACATTACCGTAATGAAATTCTTAGGCTAGTGTTCCCCCAACATTACATAAATATATAGAAAAGTATATAGATTAAAGAAATGTAAATGGAACATTTTAAGAATTGAAAGAGTGTTTAGTATTTACAAGTACGGAAAAAGGTTAACATTTACAGTATTAATAGAATGTCTAGTGCAAAATGATGCAGTGAGGTATTTAGAATGTGAGGGTTTAAAGTGGCATTGTTTAAAGTGACATTGTGAAGAGTACAGGAGTTTTCTACAACATTTAAAGTTTCTACAAAATTTAATTGATATTGTATGACTAAAACAAGTACCAATAAATTCGACTAGGTTTTGTTTAACGCTGATGTTTACAGTTTTTGAGGCTGGTGGTCAAAAAGTGTGTGAAAATGTAAGTTTTAGGTGAAAAAGGACTGTCCGCCCGAACAGGGACTTGAACCCTGGACCCTCAGATTAAAAGTCTGATGCTCTACCGACTGAGCTATCCGGGCTCTGGGAATGAATCACGTAATTTCACAATATATTCATACACATTTGACATGTGCTACAATATTAGTTGAATAATATCATAGTCAATACAAAATACAATATATTAAAAAAAATATATCAAGACTGATGAAGAAAGCGGACGTAGTCCTACTTCACGTTGATAAAACATCGTGTTCTTTTTAAATTCCGTATTGTCCTTATCATCTGAAACAAGGAATGGCAAAATAATAAACAAATGATCTTAAGTGTAAAATATAAAGTTGCATTTGAACAAAATTTGCTTTCTTATGCATAGAACAGCAGCTCATAAACAGCATCTCCAATCTGTTAACGTTTTGCAGACGCTTTTTACTGCTTTTTACGTTTACTTGGTGTTTATTCTGCCTCAGGTATTTGTCCAGTGTGATGCTGAAAAGAAAGGTTTCTTATCGAGAGCAGATCTTAAGATTGCTGTTGTCATGCTGTTTGGATACAAGCCATCGAAGGTAAATCCTGAAACCTCTAGGAGGCGACATTTGAAAGGTTTACAACTAGTGTTTGATGGGAGACTGTTAACAAAGAAAAACATCTTAAAACGTTACATTTACTGTATAATTATGCTGGTCTTCACATTGCAATATTTTTCTTGTTGGCAGTCAGAAACTAGTATCATGATGCATGCTGGTTCTGTTCCAGACTGTCCAGGTACGAGAGAACATACACTTTAACTTCTTACACCACTGATTTATAGGGTAAAGTAAGTCTAAAACTTCTATTTGTCATACCTGAAAACAATACAGCACACAGCATGAACTGCTACAGTTAACCCATTCACCAAGTGAAGCAACAGACAGGATACCTCAGTGGTGCCACTAGCAATCATGAGATTTAAACCCATGCCCTTCTGAGCACAGGTGCAACTCCCTAACCACTTGGCCATCAGCTAGCTCATTTATGTAGTTAGATTTCTCACTGCAGAACATGGGTGTCTGATCTAACAGGCAGGAGCACACTTTATTCCTCTTGTTTAAATGGACCTTTGTGGATTAGACTGGACAAGCAACACTCAAATCTCAAATAGTTAAATAAAAAAAATGTTTTAAAAAAACTGTGAGGAAAAAGGTTGGTGAAAGTTTCGGTTAATTTATAATGCACATTATCACACAGAAAAGGGTCTTCAATTTGCTTTACCGAAATAGAATACAAAATAAAACAGATTAGAATAAAAGAATGAAAGAAGTAAAAGAATACATCGAAAATAAATAAAAGAAAATTGAAAGTGTCGTAGAAATGTTTAAAATGTTTAAAAGAAGGCGGAGGAGAATAGTTTTTAGCCGCTTGTTAAAGCTACATTTGCTGCAGATCTGATGCTGATGGGCAGTTTGTTTCAACAGCGGGCAGCATAGTGACTAAATGTCATTTCACCAGGTTCTATCACACTGCCTTTTTCTTTTTTACACATATTCTTGAATCTCTTCCTCTGACCTTATTCATACTGCAAATTGCTCCTTGTGAGGTACACGTCCATTATTTGAGCCGTCATTCCATTTTCATGCAGTGTTCATCATCACGTTACGACTCATTGAGGTGACTCACCTCCAGCCAAGATAGGAGCTCTGCATCCTATGCTGATCTGGAGCCTGAGCATGATACGCAAAATTTTCTCCTAATTTCAACATAGAAAACCATGTGTATACCACTCAAGCGGAATGAAAGGAAAAGGAGCTTGACTTGATTTCGTGTAATCGTTTTACACATTGCCAGAAATGAAAGAATCCCCCACAAAAGGCGCAAAATAATTTTGGCGTGAAATACATACAGGCTTTTGCAGGGCATTTTGACAGACAGGAACAGTGAAGAAAAGGGGGTTGGCAAGACATTTTTAAGGGGAGACATTAAATGGTTGAAGACCTAGATTAGTAAGTAATTTGTCTCTTGTTTTACGCCATGAGCAAATTGCTTTTGTATACTGCCCTGTAGGAAAGCACAAGATAATCTAGTTAAAGTGGCATGCTTGGTGTGATGAAATATTCCACCATTAAATCTTGCTCAGAGCAAATGGTGAATTAAATTGCCCCTCTTCTGAATTTCATGTGATTACTAAATTAGTGATGGCAGGAAGGAGTGGGTTGCTGGTAGTAATGTGGAAGGCTTGGCTAGACTGAGAAGTGGGATCCCTCTGGCAGCCGCTCACGGAACAGAGACCACTTAAGGCTGGGCTGCACTGCAATCCTCACAATACTGTGGCCACTTGACTCACCCTTTCCCCTGTCCCCTGGATTTTTTTCCTCATCTTTGTCCCTTATCTCACTCTCTTGCTTCCCATTTACATCATAAAATTAAGGAAATATCACGTGAAAGACAAGGGATAAATAGCCTTGATAGTGTGACACTTCAGTATGATAGTCAAATCAAATGTAATTTTTGTCAAAAGTGAGACAGTTTGGATAGTACAAACAACATTATGTGCCTTGGGAAAAGACGATGGGTAAATAACAGTGTGGCATAGTACACACATATGTAGAAATCATAGAAGGTAGAAATGAATTATAGGTAGCAGCATTAATATTCAATGTATTTTATGTGCCATAAAGCCATCCGTATTTACGTATATGCAATTGGCATTTTTACATTTATGCTGACACTTTAAATGAGCAATTCTAGCATTTAAATGATCCATTCTAGCACTTCTTTGTTAATCAAACTACAGAAATCATGAAACTGTAACTTGAATTCCCAAATCCAGAGGTGCTGGATCAATTGATCTACCACTGCTCTGGTTGGATAAGCTTTACAGAATGTGGCAGAAATCTCTTTCATCCTAATGAGAAATTACAGCTGTCTTAACTCAGTTTGTGTTTGCACCTATACAAAAAAACATAATGTACATAAAGAGCACACGCAAAATATAGGTATTGTAAATAAAATAAACGTATTGGTATCCCAGGATTGTCACAGAATAAATATTACCAAACACAGACCGTATTTGATATATTTAATGGGTTATTGCTGCTTCTTAAAAGCCTGTCATTTATTGAAAGGAACATATTATCCAACACCAGTTGGCCTTGTTACTCTGTCAACCAATTAGTCAAATGTAATTTAGCTAATTGGGGTCAACAGGGTCTAAAGACACACCCAATTTTAATTACTGCCAGTCTTGTTGAATCTAAACATAAATGTCATAAATAAATCCTTCCTAGCAATATGAAGAAGGCTGAAAGGTCTCACTAAGCAGCCCAATGCTGTGATCAAAATAAATTATGGAAAAGATGAGAAAGGAAGTTGCTGTCAGTGATATATTATGGACTCCAGCAAAATGCAGTGAGAGCCATTACCTCCAAACAGAGAAAACTTTTAAGTTATTAATCTTTCCAAAAGTGTTTGGCCTACCGAAAGTTCTCCAAAAGCACAGTGACGACTCATCTGGGAAGTTACTCAGGAACCCAGATGAATACCTAAGCAACTGCAGGATGACACAAACATTGGTAACCTAGAGGAATAAAAAGACTTGTCTCACTTTTGCCTACAAACACGAATTTGAAGCAAAAGAGCAAGTCCACCCCTGAATGGTTTAAAATAAGCAAAATAAGCTTTTGGGGCACCCGGACTTGGAGCAGGACCTTAAGGGCACAGATCCTTTAAGAATGTGGGTTAAAGCAATTTCAAAATTGCAGCTATGTGAAGGACTGATCTCTATGTATAGGAATTGTTTGGGTACAGATGTTGCTGCTTTATGTGACAGGCAACCTGTTGATAAGTTTAAGAGGAAATCACTTTTTCCCACAAACATGTGGGTTTTTCTTCTATAAACAAAACTGTGCTTTGTGTTTCCTTATGCTCTCCTTGTATGAGGAGCTGAAAGCGTGTAATGTGATGAATACGCAAAAAAGAAGAAATCAAGAGGGGGCAAATGCTATTTCATGGGCCTTTAGCTGCAGATTTGCAAGATTCCTGATTGAGATATTAAAGAAACTCATTTTTAAAATATCATAGAAACATTTCCTTTGAGTTCTGGCTTTGAAACTCTTAAAACAGTTTTGTTTTAGATGTCAAAGACCCAGACATGAAGAGAGACTCAAGCAAATACAGGCTATTTCCAGACATTTTTTTGCAGATGGAGTTGTTTAGTGTGGCCCATGTTTGAACAGCCATCCCAGCACATCACAATGCCTGAACAAACACGTGCCTTGCCAGAACAGAGTAGCTGATTAGATCAGAAGCTCTACACATGTATCTGTGAAAGTTCTAGAGGGGAAGACGCATTTGTATTCCATCCTCATCAAGCGTGCCAGCAACATTCGTGAAATATTGTTTGTATTCTATTATCAAACAGGGCACACATCCACCTATAACCTGCACTGCGAGTGTGCAGTGACAGTGTGAGAATGGGATCATTAATGTCCATAGATCAGTGATGTCCATGATGTTACACCAGACGACCATTCGAAGAAAGAGTAACTTTTTTGGTTGTGTAATGGTTGTTTTGACTGGAAACGAAGGGAATGTTGCATAGAGCTGCATAGGCATACAGTACATGGTTATTCCTATCTTTAGCACATGCTCGCCCAATTCTGAAACCACACAAAAAAGATCCAAAGAGTCACACTGCGAGATGAGAGGGAAGAGAATGATGTGATGGGAAAGTGGGGAGGAGTGAGGAAAAAGAAGGAGTTGAGATGCAAAAAGAGGACAGGAAAGGAGAGGAGGGTAGAGGAAAGGAAGAGAAACGATGGCCACCCAGCTGACACTGCCCCGTGACGGATGGGCTCTGTATCTGAGGGAATGGCAATCAGCCCTCCTCTGGCTCCCCTCCACAGTACTGTTTGAAGCAGGGGAGAGAGAGGGGATTTTTAAAGAAGCCCACACAGATCTTCCTCTTTCATTCGATGCCAAACACTCTGCCTGGCATACGAAAGCCTGTGCGTCTCTGTGAGGAAGATAGAGAGTGAAATTGTATTTTGGAAAACATGCAGGTAAACAGGCCAACTAAAAGGCAATATGGCAACAAATATTCACTTATTAAAGTCTGTACCTACACGATTGGGTTAGCCATAGCCCCCTTTTCTCTGTGATGTCCTTAGAATCTCCCGAGGCAACGACTGGCCTAATTCTCTCAATGTTTGAAGTGCTGTAAAGATGCTCAGTTTTATCATTTGGATTTCAGGTAGTAGGTGTTTTTATGTCATTTTGATCATTGTAATTTCTCTAAATTTTGTTCATCTGTGATTTCTGACACACTGGGGCCTGTCCCATCTGGCCTTGTATCTCTTAATTAATTACTTTCCATCCCAAAAGGTATTTCTCCCCAGTCTCATAAGCATCACTGTCAAAGCAGCCCACCCAGAACTGCTCTCCAAAGCCCTATGTGTGTTTGGTATTTCCAGAGAATGCCGTCTAGAGCCCCCCAGCCTACCTTTTTTCATCTCAATAACAGCACTCAGAGAAAAATGACTACCCTGCAGGCAAGAGGGAGACATATTACTCCTTTAAACACAGTGCTTTCAGATGACTGCCATGTAAAGGAAGTACAGGCACTTCTGAGGAGAGCTTTGTAATAAACCTGGCTTCTCTTTCTCTCTTTCTCTCTGAAAGGGGTCCCTTTGGAACAGTTTGTGTCTCTCATGGGGAGGAAGTTGTCAGCAGAGGATCCGTATGAGAAGACGAGGCAGATCTTCAGTGCATTTGATGTACACTGTATGTTCCTGCTATGCTCCCTGTCTCTTTCTGTGTTATGCATGTTTAACAGCTTTGCCCAGATTCATTTTAGCTGACTTAAATTCCCACCAGCTACCAACCTCAAGCCAAGTTAGATGACAGAGAGAGAGATGACAGAGACAGAAACTTAACGCAAGTATGCTGCCTCTGGCCTATAAGGGCTGGCACAGAGGCGAGTGCCAGGACACTGCCCAGGTCATTAAAGCAGTACCCCCATGTTTGTTCATCCTAATCACTGCCTGCCGCATCTGTAGTGTGTAGTCGATTACCGCAGACAATACTTTCCCTGTACTTAGTAAAAGAACAGAAAACTCAATTGACTCTTAAAATAGAAGCCAATTGGCAGGGCCTGAAGCAGCTGCCCATTGGAATCTGTTGTAAGCATTTTGAATGGAAGTGATCAGAGCCTGAAGTTGGCAGGTTTTCTGTCCTTTTATTAAAGACAAGGAAGCACGTGTGTCCATCTTAATTAATGCTATGGTACAGATACTGCAGATACTGTTCATTTAATGTTCATACCCAAGGGGAAAAGATTGATTCAGCGTTGTGCACTCTTATTTAGGAAAGTTCCATGTGAACAGTTGCCTTATTCATTTGCAGGTTTGATAAAGGTCATCACAGAGTGTTTTCCCTTGCTGTAAAAAGGGATGCAGCAGTTTGTGCAGTGTGTTTTGATATCCTTTACATTGCAGAAAGCTAAAAGCATTTCACTGATGAGTCAATAGAGGGTGCTGTCTGTCTCCTCCTCTCTTTGCCAGTAATGGGCCATTGGGCTGCTCTATGCCCCCCCACCCATGGCATTCCAGTATGGTGCTTTTTTTTTAGCTCAGTTTTATGGGAGGCACACAAAGCTTCACATTTTCCAAATGTAAATGGGCTTTTGTTTTTTATTTTCCTTCCCTCAGCTTCGTACGTGTCTGTGTGAGCTCATTGTTAGGGCTTGAGTGAGTGCCTTTGGGCTAAAACAGCCGACGTAGCAGCAGGTTCTTAAATTGTTTCCTTGCTTTTTCTGGGGTATGGTAATACCCTGAATTTACTTTTTTCCCTCTATCAGTGTTTTTGAAGTACTAAATTAAGTCATTATCTGAAATTAATAGCGTTAGAATCAAAGCGTGTTTGAGGCTGTTTGAGGACAGCCGGTAAAATGGGTTGTGTGGTCTCTGTGGATTGTTCCCACCCTCTCCAGAAGTGTTTGTTGGATATTCCAAAGAGTGGCAGAAGCATAATTAACTAATTAATTTTGTTACTGAAATAATTTCAGGGAGCGAATTGGAATGAGCCTATCAGGTGAGTGTGTTTCAATCTGGGTGGAATGGCCAGGGGATCTTATTTCATTAACCCTGCTGACCCATCATTAAAGAGGGGAATGCTTGTGTTTGAACAGGCTCCTTTATGCATGTTAAAGCTGCCTCTTCAACACACTTTGGATGTTGCTGGACTTTACTTAGTCCCCTGTAGCTCCTTCTCTTTTCCTCTGTCTCTCCCCTGCTCTCAAGCTTTGAAATGTCCTGGCCTTCACTTTAGTTCCTTCTGAGAGCTTGGCCATTCATGCCCTGCCTTCCTCAAGATTAAATTTATGTGAAGGAAAGTTTGAGCAACAGGTACTCATGTTAGTTAATACAGCGGGGCTTAATTTGGAGCAAGGCTGCTAGTGAACCATCAAATTCATCTCATGGGCCAAATTGCTTTAGGAGAGTTCACTTATCCCTTTGATTTCTTAGGACCTGAAAATGAACTAATTTAAGGTGGTGATTAGGATCAAACGTCTTTAAGATTCTGTTGGCTTCAGAACATAACTTTTTAAAAGTCCCAATCAGCAGTTATCAGTAACTGGTAACAGGATTTTGAATAATATTGGTGCAAGCACTAAAACAATATCATCCATTTGCTGTGCTTACCATCCGTAACTCGGGTCTCTGTCAAGGTCAGCTTGAATTCAAAATTAACAAAAGAGCATAAATACACAAGAAAAAAAAGAACTATATGTAAAAAAAATGCAAAGAGACCTGACAAAAGGACAGGGTAACACAAAGACTAATTATAAAGAGAAATGAACACAGGTGACAGTACTCTAAGCAGTGTTTAGTACAGATACAGCATGAGTAGTAACAGGAGAGAGAGTCTGGCTCAGGGGAACTGTGACATTTCCTCACTGGGCCTTTCCATTTTATTCTCAAATATACTTTTATATTAATTTGCCTCCGATGTACGTTACAACCAACAAGCACTTGCCAGGCGGCTCTATATCATTGAAAAGTGTCTTATAATTCTGGCAGAACCTGGATAGATTGCCTTTGTTCCTCTGCCAACTTAGCTTAAAACTGATGTCTGGGCTTTCTCTGTGTGATGACTCTGACAGCATGCCAATGCCGACAAGTCCTCTGCTGTCTGCTGCTCACCAGCCACTGCAGGACAAGGTGTTTGAAGGTTTCATCAGTGCTGTCACCCCATCCTCAACTTCAATGAGAACAAATTGAGGGGAAAAGCACATTTAAGTGTGCTGCTTCCATCCTGAGCTGATGTGGCAGTGTGCCCGGTGATGGAGCACACTCAATGAAGAGCTTGTCATTTTTCAGTACAGGCCCAACCCTCCCATCAAAGCAGGCCACACACCTTATTGACTTTACTTTACCAACGTTTATGCCATGGATGCAGTAAACAAATCACTTCAGTTACTGTTCTTGATGAAACACTAGCCAGTCAAGCATTCTGTGACTGAAGTACTTACTCCAATAATGAACCATCTTTCAAAAGTTTTGCCTCTTCCTAAATTTGATCCAAAGTTGAAGTTCACTGGGCCAGCATTTTTATATACGCTGAAGAGCATGTTGCAATATTAGTTGTTCATTGTATCAGTACACCACTCTTGAAGCATCTCCACTTGGTATAGGTGTTTACCCATTTACTCATGATAACGGCCCCTTTGTAGCTGTGTTTTATCCTGTAGCTCTGGGTCATCACTGTATTATTAGTGCTTTCAGGGCAGGTCCAGGAAATATGTTGTAGTCAGCGGACAGCAAGTTATTGTTTTCGGGCCAGGATGCTCACATTTGCCAGACTGTGTTCTCCGGTCTGATCCCACAGCTTAGTGCCGTATCTCCGCCTTCAGCTAATGCACTAAACATATTCTGCTCTCAGCCTTTACTTTGGATGCAAACAATCTGAAGCTCCTCAGGGAAACTATTTCTTGAGAATCAAAGTCCTCAGTGTCAGGCGCTGATAATGACACACAGAAAACTCTCAGGAAGGAGCTCCAGGGGCTTGCTGAGACTTAGGCAAGATCCTTTCTCAGCCAACAATAAACATTGACCAGCCCTACAGTGAGTAGAGGAAACAAAGGAAAACGGTTCACTGTTGACCATTAAAAGTTACAGTTCCCCTATGCTTTAACAACAGTATGCTTTAATTTTATTGAGGCCCAACTGATATTAACATTTTGTGGCCAAATCTATTATTAACTGTTATTAATTTTGATAACCGAATATATCCCACCAGATGTTATTTTATGTTTATCCTTTAATTTTATAGCTGCTTTATAATGATCAATTCTCATTTCTTAAACTTAAACAACGGGAACTCATAGTCTTAATAATATAAAAACTGTATCTCTGGTTGCTTTTAATGATCTGTTAGTTTTCTTATTATTGATTACTTCTGTTTACAGATTAAAAAAATAACTTTTTGTGTTATCTGTTTAATTGGAACATTAAAGATCAAGGCAATACTGTGACCAAAAAAGTGTAAATCATTAAGAATGCATGAAAATGTAACTTTAACTTTAGTTTATCTCTGATTTTTGTACTCCATCCAAATTCTGTTTAGTGAAAAGTAAAAGACTACATCAGCTTTCTTAGGGCTACTGCACACTGGATGAATAGCACTGCACAGTGCAGCAATATAACATAGAAGACATTGCAAAAGTTTAAAAAAAGATTTTTTTTAAAAATTCTTACAAATTCATAAATCAAAATTTGACTAAAATGGATGTCACTAGTCCATAATCAGTGCAGTATCTGCTATATTTTCATTGACACCAATAAAACTTTGGGTAAACTGTATTGTCTGATACTATTCTTCTACATTTTTCTACATGTATTTATTTCTTGACATTAAAAAGAATATATAAAAGTTGAAACAATGATACATACAGAGTATAATGTAAATGGAATTCCTTAATAATTTCTTCAGAACTTCCTGTATTATTACATGCATAATTATGGAATTGGAGTGGAATAGCATAGCAAAACAAAAATAATGACTTTAGACTTCAGAAGGGTTGACGCTAGGCTTTGAAAGGTTGAAGACAGTAAGGCATTATAAGAGAATTCTGTATCTTTAGTCCATTGTGCTGCTATAATTTCTGCCATGACCTACAGTAAGTGCCTTTTGATGTGTTTTTTATGAGTCTGAGTCTGATTGTTGGGCCTAAATTTGCGCTCTTTCTCCAGGTCGTGGGTTCCTGAAGCTGGAGGACTTCAAAAGCGTCTTTGCGCGAGTGGCTCCCCGCCTGCCGGATAGAACGATGCTGGAGGCCTTTAGGTAAGAGAAACCGACCAGAGCCGTGCCAGCCCCTGTGTTGATGCACCTTTCTGCAAGTGATGTGCTCTCTGATCTTCTCTTCAGTGTTTCACTCTTTCGTCTCTCATGTCTCACAGACAGCCCACCCCCCCGCCTCACTTCCCTGTTCTTGAGCATATTACTGTGCCAAATGAATGTGAATGTTCTGAAGCAGAATCTGACGTTAAACCCAAACTCTTCTCAGCCCTCCCTTACCAGTCTCAAAAACTCCCTTTGCTTCTGGTGCAGTTAGTTCCTCACTTCTACACATACTGTATATGGGTGTGTTTGTGTACAGTGCCCATTAAATGTTTGGTTACACTTAGATTTTCAAAATATTTCTACCCATCGACGTTGTAATTTTACAACTCACTATTCAATATGATTATAAAACTGATCTGAATTATGTAGAAAAGAAAGAAAAAAAATGGGTCTTCTATGATCACGACTTCTTTGTCAGATTGCAATATTTCAACATGTTGAATATAAAGTTGTTTAAATTTTGACATTTGGAGAAACAAATACACAAATTCCAAAATTTGTTCAAGTCTCAACCTTCAGCAAATCCGTATTGTTAGAGCTTAAGCTGCACATTCTTGCATTCAATATCTTACTTACAAATACTAAGCAACTTAAACAACAAAGTATTTGTGAAGTCTCAACTATTTTTGCCAACAATCAAAGCCCAAAACTTCGAAGTCAAAGTAAAGAGGTAATAAAGGTTTGTTCACAGTAGAGAATCTATTGTGGGCACTGTATTAAAGCAATTGAATTAAATTAAATGCATCCCTGTGCTGTAAACATATACCATATGAACAATAAACCCATTAAATTGTGAAACAAACTACAGATTACAAAAATACTACTATTTTATACCACCGTCTGTTTTTAACTGCAAAAACACTATGGTTTTTGAAGGAATTCTTTGGGTTTTCCAGGTTGTACTAATAAATGCTTGTGAACATAAAAAATCAGTGAAATGCCAAGTCTTTTATTTTGCAGAGTATGTAAGCATTTAATTTGCTTTTATCATTCATTCATTTATCATGCATCTGTCCCTCGGCCTCCACACACACCCTCTCAGCGGCGTTGTCTTCCATGCCATTTACACTCAGAATGTCCCATTCCAAAATACCCTAACCCAGTCCACACACACACCCACGCCCACACACACACACACACACGCACACACACATACACACACACACACACACACACACTTTACTCCAAAGTTGTGTTGCTTTCCAACAGGTGGAGCCTGTTTCTATGTGCCTGCATTGTGTGTTCGCACCCATTCCAAACATTTATCACCAGGCTGAGATCTATTACCAAATCCCAGTCAATATGAAGCCTAGCATCTCCCGCTCAGCTTTGTCAGTATTTATCTGTGTGTGTGCTTCATGGTGTACCAAGAGGTTTGGACTGTCTGCTTGCATCTGCAGTTTTTGTAACACATTATTACCACCTCTTTGCTGTTTTGGAGAGAGGATGCGAAGGCTGGCTGTAGCAGTGAGAGGGCATGCTGTCTCTTCCCTCAGTGTGAGGAGAAACCCTGGAACCTCTCTGAGGTGTGACGTGGGCCTCCTCACGCGGGGGACTGTGTGTGTGTGTTGTGTGTGTATGTGTATGTGTGTATGTGGTGTGTGATCTGTGTGTGTGTGTGTTTGTGAGTGTAGAGATTTAATGCTGTGGTAGCTATGAGTCATCCTCTGCAGTTAGAATATGGTGGTGTGGTACAGTTACTGCTGAGAGCAGCATGGCTTTGTCGCCACACACATTTCTGCCTCTGTGTATATCAGCAGAAATAGAGGACCGAAATACATTTTGTTTATTGATGGTCATAAAAGTTGATCTATTCATACTGTCCATGAATACATTCTTTCCTTACTACCGTGTCCAGCGTACACAAGCAGCAGTTAGTTCTTCATTTCAAGATATAGTGTCATTTATTTTATTTAATAATTTAATTTATTATTTTACAGAGCTAATTAAAATTAGCTTGCTGGCCCAGTCTTCATTGTCTACAATATAGTCCAACTTGGCAAGAGTAACATTTGAAACTGGAAATAATCTGTTTTTTGCAGTCTTTTCACCAAAGTCATCCTTCATCCTCTCAACAGTTGCTTTAAAGGTGCCTTTTGTAATGCAGGAATGGTATGTTGTTTTTGGAACTGGGTTTGAACTGGTGGTTTGTTATTCTAAACTGGGTCACTTCCATAATCACCTAAATACATATTAGGTTTACAGTAGTTGCTGAGTATATAAAGCAAAAATAATGACTAAATAATATGTTTAAACTTATCAAGTATTTAGAGACTTTGGTGATGGATCAAACTTGTATCTGCTGCCATGAGTTGAGCCATGTTGGCCAAACAAATGGATCAAGGTGTAGATTCAGAATTTTCTGTCACTAAAAATAATGTGAGGCTTCCTTTTTGTTTAAGTAAATTATGTTCGTATTAATGTAAAATAGTACATTAAATTGACAGAAATTGACACCTTTTTTTTTTTGCATCAGCCTTGTAGGTTTAAGGGACTCACCAGCTGGCACCATACCAGTTTGGTAAAAACAACAATTATGTGTAAACAGCAGCACTCTGGTTTTGTCTGCTTTGTTATGATATGAATTAAAACTGGGCAATAAGTGTGTGTTATATCAAATTTGATCAATAATGTTGTCATGATATGTAATACGTTTTTCTAAATTTCATTATAAGAGAACATATGCCAAGGAGTCCTGTATTACTTGGTTTAATGGAGGGCAGTGTACGTTTTTTTATGTTGTGTACCATTAAAAAGGACCAACCTAGTGAGACCTACAAACTGTGTAAAACATCTCTCATATGGATGAATCAAAATTTACTAGAAAAAAAGGTTTCTAACTTTCTTTATGATATTTTAAATATGTCGTGTGCTATAAACAGTTATCATCAACTTACTTTAACCAAAAGCATAACTGGAATAAACTGTTTTTCCCCATGGTGAATGGTATTTGGAAATGAAAGTGAATGAAAGCAAAATCAAGTACTTTGTTTCCTGAATCTGTTTTTCCCACCTGGCAAGAGTTTTTTTTACTACCATGCTTAGCATTTTATTTGCCCCCAGCAATTGGGCAGTAGTTAATGTTGAACCCTCCAGCTGATATCAGTCAGGTTAAACTCAGCAAATTATATGAGTTCTCATCTGTAACTTCTAACTATCTAACTATAGTGATAGAAAGGCTACACTTTTCAGCCTGTGTGTTTGCGTTTTATTTATAGGTCCCCAGCCAGCACCAAAGAAAGTCAAAACCTTCACGCCACTGTGCCATCTTGTTTTGTTGCCACCCTCCTACCTTCCCCACGCTCTTTTCTCCACCTTCATGGTGCTGCTGCTGCTAACCCAGCAAGCCAGGCAATGGCTGGGTAGTATAGAGGGATGAAATTGTTGAGGAAAAAAAGAGTGGAAAGAGTGAGAGATACGAGGCCCAACTCAACTGTTGTGTTCAGAGTTTATCTGCAAGCCCAGGGCTGTGTTTAGGACAGATTATCACAACAAAGTGATAAATGAGAACGCTTACCTCTGGTGCCTCCTTCAGAGGAGCAGGCATGACTTTGTGTGTGTGTGTGTGTGTGTGTGTGTGTGTGTGTATTGTCAGATCTGCTCTTCATGTGCACCTTGAGACCAGCTGAAGCCTCCATTTAAATGTGCTTGTGTGTATATGTTTGCAGCTCTTTGTGAAGAAAAGAGCAACACCCTTGTCCTGTCCTTTTTGTCATAATTATAGCAGAACAATGGAGCACCCTGCAGGCTTCACACCATTAGCGGAGAGGCTGGTGCCTCTTTATGTGCAGGAGATTTATGGACGTGTGCCGCCTCTCTGAATGAATGTTAACACCGTCATCTCTCCCCGCTGCCGCTTGTTGCCATGGTGACGGGGTACGCAGAGCTGGTACCATCACACCTTGAGCAGCGCCTGCAGCTGGATTCCCCCCCTTCTTTTTCTTTCTCCACGTCTTCTTCTCTTCTCCGCTCTCCTTCTTTTTTGTTGTCACTGTTTCCAGAGCAACTATCTGTCATCGCCTTTCCATAAATACCTGCTGCACGCATTCCTGCAGTGCTTTAGTAACTATGAGGAAGCTCGTCCAGCAGCCATTGTCTTGCCTGTAAGCACCAAGCTTTAATCTAACTGTGCAGACAAATGTCCAGTCAAACAATACAAAAAGCACATTTTAACAAAGCAGAATAATAATAACAATATTGCTAAATGTTCGTTTTCTTCTTTGGCCATGGTTCACAATAGTGATGGAATCGGGTGGAAGTTTGAACGAGTGAGCATAGAAGCTATTTTCTTTCAAGGTCAAATTTGGGTTTGGTTACCCCCATTTTATTAAAGATATTGAACCTAAAGTAGTCACATTTGTCTCTGTCACTTTGCCTCTATTACTTTTGAAATTGAGTAAACCAAAGAGAATAGCTTGAGAAAGCAGAATATGAAAGCACTTGCCCTTATCAAAGAGAAATGTAATTATATATCTCTCGACATTGCAGCACTTGACTGTAAAAGATTAGTTGCAGTTTACCCAAAGACTCCCTGAAAACTTCTGCTTGCTCTGCTGCTGTTTTGCGAGTCTCTTTAATCAGCTGAAAGGAAGGCTGATGAATAAGTGAATTAATTAGCATTCTTAAATTAAACTTCTGTAGCACTTTCTCTCTCCTATTAACCAATGATGGTTTTTTTTCAGCTCCTCCAAAATATTCATGCAAATTACTCCACAATGTGATTGCCTGAGGCCAAAGAAGAGGTGACAGCAAGTACCTCTCAAACGAATTTGTGCACCACTGTTTCTCTGAAGGGAAATTACCCACAGAGAAGCCAAGAGTCTTTAATGGAATTGACACTCAGGAGTCTCTGAAATGGGTCAGCAAGGGTCAGCAAAGTGAGCCCGGAGAAAGGTCACGCTCCTTCTTGGCTGTTTTTTCTTGTGGGAGAGAGAAACTTGTGCAGATCAGCTGCAGAATTAGCCTTGCCTGCTCTCAGCATGAGTGCATTTACTGCATAGTGAGAGTTTGCCCTTTTCTTTTGCCACCATATCAAGGTAATTACATTTCCTTTTTGTAGTACTTTGAAAAGAGGTATCACTGGCCTGCAGTTTTATTGCCTGCCCATAGAAGCTTGGAGTGCATAAATCCCTTAAAGTAGCTCCTTTTTTCCCTCCTCCCACTGACACACTGAGCTTAATGAAAGCACAATGAGACAGTCAGACCAGTAATGCGCTTGGTGTTCAAAAAGCACCTAATGGTTAACTTAAATGTGGCTTTAGGGAGTCATGCCACTTTTGACTGAGTGAGATTCCTAGATTTCTGAGACACAAACATACATGCACACACACACACACACACACACGCACGCACGCGCACACACACGCACGCACGCACGCACACACACACACACACACAGACAGGCGTAACTACATTGATGAATCAAATTTACTTCAGGCAAATGTGCACATCATTTACACATGAATAAAACATATTACATCAACACAATTATTACCAAAAGTGAATAAACTAAAAAATAAATGTGTTGATGTAATATATTTTATTCATGTGATAATCATGTACATCATTTGAATCAAGTCAATTCAATGCTTTGCTATTTCAGTGCATTTTATAGCACAGAGGAAAGTAAAGTGAATCAGTTTATTTGTATTTCATTTTTCTCCTTCACTCCTCTTCACACAGTTTTGTTGTCTTCTTAATGTGCTTGTGGAGAATAAATGTGCCACACAGATTGCTTTCTTCAGCCTGCTTTGCTGTTTCTTTTCATTGAAATATAATTTGTTTTTTCGTTAGTTCACCATCTTGTGCTGTACTCTTCCACAGGCTTGTTTTTGATTCAAAGGGAGCGAGCTGGTGGAGGGCAGGCTCCGAATGCAGGCTGGGTTGCCAGAGGGTAATGCAGTAATCACATTGGTTCCCCCTGGAGTGGACGAATGGGTTAGCAGAGTGCTGCCCTCTGCCTGTGGCTGCTCCCCCAGCTGCTGCACTAAAGAAGTCTGGCTAGCACGCTACTTACTGAGAGTGCTAGACACACATACACACACATACACACACACACACACACAAACCAAACACACATATGCATGGGGCAAGTAAGGACATATTTTATATCTCGTTAGTGATGGTACATCTCTTGCCTTGCCTCATGTCTGTCTTTTCAGTTTCAACTCCAAGTGCTCGATTTGACTTGTGTAATGCTGATTTTTTGTTTTTTTATTCTTCAAAATTTACGCTCTTAAGCTGAAGCAAAAGTCAGAAGAGAAAGAGAAATCAAATTTACAATTTTCCCCTTTCCCCAAATGTAGTCAGGATATACTGTTGAAAAAGTGCTTAAAATTATGGACAAAATTCAGACTTTGGCACCATGTTCACAGGAGGCTTTCTAAGAATATAACAGTAATTGAACAGAAAGGGGTTAAATGTGAACACAAGCCGGAGACAAAATTCTTCTGAAGTTGATGTGGTTCTTTACCTGCTCAGGACCTAGTACAATACCCAAGAAACAGCCAGAGGTGTCCATGAGTGGCTCAAAGCCAATACGTTCCTGCATAAACATGTAAACTACAGACAAAAACAGATCAAGCATTTTGTGCATGATCCTAGACAGAAGTGGCCGAAATCTACCCTGCCCATGTCCACAGCTGCTTGGGTGCGATGCCATATAAATAGTGAGGCAGAATGTTTATTTTTATATTTAATCTTTTTTTGTGATAAAAAGTTACAGACTGTTTTTTTGTACATGACAAAGAAATGAAGGAATGGTTTATCTGTTTCTGATGAGGCTGTTTACCTTCATCTTTTATCTTGTTTATCTTGTTTGATTTTTATTGCGCATATGAACACGAATCCCAGTATAATACCTTTTTACAGCTGCGTATGTGAACGACGCAAAGCCCCAACGTCACTGGGAAAGTCACCCTGTAATGTCTTGGGGAAGGGGTTAAAGATAACGTGATAATACTGCTTTTAGCTGTGCTATATACTTTTGTATATTTCTATACATAGTGGAAGGTCATACAGTGTCAGATAATCCCTACGCCTATTAGACAGGGATGTAAACCTTTTGGTGAAAATCTCTGATTTGAGTCCAAAATATCTTGTTTGGTTTTTTTTTTGTGTAGATTCAAGTGAGAATTAAACCTTCTGAGTTGATGAAAAGAAATCGCACCTGAAGAGTGAGGATTGAAGAGGGCCATCAGTTTTAATGCAGTTCCATTTTAGCTAAATGGTTATCTCAGGAACCACTTTTATGTTCCAACACAAAATAACACATTTGTGGTTATGGCAGTATTAGCCTTGCTAATTAACGTCTTGCTATGTTATGTTAGCATAAAGAAAGTGGCTGATGTTAACGTTAACTTTGGCTATGAAGAGCTGTCATCAGCAAAATAATAATGTTCGTAAAACGAGCAGTCCCAGTGCCCTAACGTCAGTAATGTTAAAGAAGCACTTCTCTACCAAAATATGGCATAAACTGTCATTTCTGTTGTACATATTGTGTTTTTGTTTTGTGTGATTTACTTTATTGTTTTTTGTACCTGACTTCGTACTATATTTGTATTGTGCCCTGGACAGATGCTCCCCATACCTTACCTATGTACCAGCAAGAAAAATGTTTCCATATATCCTCATGCCAAAATTGGCTCTAAATCTACACTTTACAGCTGATATTTCAAAAAACGCCTAATGTTCCTCCACAGGAGGGTTGCATCGTCGTCACCTTTTCACCCCTGATGTTTGCATCCCTAATTAGAGATTACTCAAAGTTAAAGCAATGCCAGTTAATGAAGACGAGCTTTTATTTCTTGTCTTTATTGATCAGCTTATTGAATTAGGGTAAGATGGAAATTGTGTAGTTTTTTTTGCAGAGCTATTCTTTTGATATTGAATTTTCTGTAGAGACTGCCCTCACTTCATTCAAAGCAGTGGGTTATATGAGGATTGGTAAAGTGGGGGAGTGATTCCTTTGGGATCCTTGTACCGAATGTAGTTGCCATGACAGTTATGCTGAACTCCACTGGCGTACATGCACCTTGCAGGAATGCTAATGAGAAGCTTTTTTTATTCTCTTCAGTTTTTTTGGTCTGTGAGGCTATCAGAGATCTCCTGTGGTAGCGGAGAAGCATGTTCCTCGAAGCAAAAATATAAGTGTCTTTTAAATAGGGCCACAGAGAGGGCGACAATGTGCTGTTTGAGGGAGATAGCGGCCAGCTGCTGGGCTGGGTGGGGGGGTGGTTGTGGGGTCTCCGCACCCGGCTCAGGGCTAATAAAGACGGGCTGATATGTCCATCAGAGGCCCCACACGCAAAGCCCCATCAGAGTGGGAGCAGTTGTTCTGCAATGTTCCACAGAAACACTGGCCCCAATCTCCCTGGAGCTGTTAGATAAGCATGTGCGATAATAAAAAAACTGGAAAACGTGGTTTACCTGCTGTTTGTTTCATTATTTTTTCTGCCTTTGGAGCAAGGGGGTTGCGTTAAAAACAAGCATGACACTCCTGTGTTCCATGCATTTAGCAGATTACAGGGCTATATTTATTTCTCAATCTACTGCTATTCATTTAATTTCCACCTGCAGGCATTTTGCTGCAAATAAGACACCAGATTTCATGCGTTTGATGTCTACCAGGAAGATCAAAATTGTGCCGGCAATTCCAGAGGCTTCTCATATACGTAATAAATTAGGACATTAAAGGTCAACACCACCATTTTGGATTTTATGTTGCACATGTTGTCACACATAAAATGCATACAAGTGCATTTGACCTAAAATTAATTGAAATGGATTATCTTTGGCAAGTAACTGCTTGTATTGACTTTAAAAACCTGGGAAGTAATTGCTGTTATGTCCTAGAAGAAATTCTGGGGATTCTTAAAACACTTCATATACTTATTAGGGGCATTGTGTCTTCTAATGCCAGGCATCACATCATCAGTCTTATCTGTGGGCATGATGTTAGTCAAATTTAAGATTATATCAGAGTGGTCCTCGCAGGATAAGACCAGGAAATCTGTAGCATCTCTCAGTAGTGTGACATGAGCACATTACCACTCAGTAAGTCACACTGGAAGGTTTACACTTGTTTTGCTTTATTTATTCATAAAAATGCAACCAAGCATTAATGTTCATATATGCAGTTATAAAATCTGTTACGCTATGACTGGTTTTTTTTTTTTAAATGAAGTATGGAGAAGGTCACAAAGCAGTCATGAAGCAGTCTTAAGTTAAGAGTGTCATAAGATAAGGAAGGTCATATGTAACCTCCATTTATCTTGGAGAATCCAGCCCCTGCTTAACAGATATTCGAGTGCTGTTTGGTCCAGAAATGTCTGAATGTGTTTATTGTAGATCAAACAAGTGAGGTTATTTTCTAAAATGTCAGAGTTGTCCTTTAGAGCTAATTAGAGCTATCATCTGAAATGATCTCTCCTCTGTTCAGAGTCTGTACCAATACAGCTAAAATCAGATCATCTTTAGAGATTTATCCTCACCTGAACAAGGTCACTCTCTGTTTTTTCAACAGAATTGATTAGTTCATTGGATTGAGGACTTTCCTATTTATTTATTTATTTATTAAATCGGACCTGTCACAGTCAACTGGATCAAATATTTTTCTTCTGGTCTTGGTGTCAGCAATCCCAAAAACGAGCAGACACTTCGCCTTCGCACTTCGTGCTCTGTCACCAGACAGCTCTGGGCTTTATGATCTGCTGTTAATCAATGATTATTTCTCTAAAAATTTATATTTGAACCAAAGCCATATGATGAGTGAACATACACTAGGGCGAGCTTCTGTCATTTGCAGTATGTGCAATACATTAAGTTGAGCATGTGGAGGATGAACTGGTATTCCAGCCAATAGGCTTCAGTTACCATTACTGCTTTCCTAGTCCATCTTCTCCTTTTTATCTCCTTGTTTTTAGAAAATTTATGAGAAATAGGCTTCATATTTTACATAATAAGGCGATGGACAGATAACGAGCTCAAACAGAAACAGGGCTTATATACAGAACATAATCAGGAAAAACCCAAGACAGGTGATAACTCAAGACACGTGATACAGGAACAGAAGGTCAAAATAAAAGTCCAAAAACACGAACAGAAACAGAACCAAAAAACACTGGAAAATCAGTGACCACTACTGGCGACTGACCGAACCGTGACAGTTTGGGCTGAATTTTGTAGTACTTTCAAACAAGTGTTTCTATATATGATTCTTGGCTTAGGCAGTTTTAGGACAAACCTTCAGTATAGAATCTTCATATGTTACAGAAGTTCCTTAAACCTCAAAAAGGTCCTTCGCCATTGTGTTTACAAATTAAAAAATCATATTTAAAGAACCACCCATTGAAAGATGATTTTGGGTATCAAAAGTGGTTCTGCTTTGGCTCTCAAATGTCTTGCACTGTTTTACTTAAAGTAAAAAAGTCTTTGGTGACTTCTCATGACTGCAGAGTGGCCAGACCATGATTTGAGCAGCTGGAAATCTACATACGCAATGATGATTTATAAATCACTTTCTCTGAGAACTTTTTGGCAAAGTGATATGTAGTTGTACTCGCAAGAATCTGTCTATGCTGATAATATGTTTTCCTGCACTAAAAGTAAAAGTAGTGTGTGATTTGGAGATTTGATTCATCCAAATTAGAGATTTGAGATTTGAGATTTTTCTTGAATTAATTTTGTTAAAGCAAATGGAGGAAAACCTCAGCAGGCATCTGTAGTCAAGAAAAACTACAGTAGCGACAGTACGAACAACGCCTTGTCTGTAGAGCTGCACAATTAATCGAATTTTAATCACAATCACGATTTTGGCTGCCACGATTAAATTAAGATGATCGTTGCGATTTTAATAGCAGCCCTGCTGCACATCAGATCAAACACTTTCTCAGCCAACCACTAGGGGGCGAACGAGAGTTTAGGACTTCAGTAAGCTGC
>JBBPDC010000001.1:43205877-43222465 GCA_037974485.1 Hemigrammopetersius urotaenia
CTCTATGACTATCACTTTACTACTGGAGAGGAGAGAAAGAGAGAGAGAGATAGATAGATAGAGAGAGAGAGAGAGAGAGAGAAAGAGAGAGAGAGAGAGAGAGATAGAACCATCAGGAAGCTGCACACTTCCTGCTGGGAGACAGTAAACAAAAAACCAGGAGTTTGTTTCACTTCAATCAGCAGAGCTCCAGTTCAGGTAAACCAGAAACAAACATCCCTTGTGTTTATCTGTTGTTGACATATGAGTTGCCTCCCTCCTTGCAGAGTGCAGAGAGAGTGAGGGAGAGTAAAAGCAATGTGTGTTCTACTTCCACTGTGTTTTAACTCTCTTTCACTCTATCCCTCCTCTCTGTCTCTCATCCTCTTTCTTTCATCTCTCCCTCCCTCCCTCTCTCTCTCTCTTTTTCTCTGTTCTCTTCCTCTATCCCCCCTTCTTTGCTTATTTCCTTTTTCATTTCACTCTTTCTGTTTCGCTGTCTCACCCCCCCCCCCCCCTCTGCCCCTAGTCCCCTCCTCATACTTGTCTTTGAAACTTAAGCTGTAGCTGCTCCTCTGTCTGTGGTGGACCGGCTGCTGAGACTGTAAGATTGTGTGTTCTGTTACGTGGGAGGGAGCTCTGTGTGTGTGCGTGTGTGTTTAGGTTGTGTTTTGACTGACAGGCTGATGGAGCCATCTGAGAGCATTAGGACCCTCTTGGCCTCACACAGATCCTTCTCCATCAGCAAATAGGCTGCGAGGGTTCATCTCTCTGCCCTAGACTGGCCACCCTGGCTCCATTCTGCCTCCCGCCCGGATGCTGGGGGCAATTAGAGTCCGGTTTCAAGGTGCTCAACTCCGCTGAGAGGCCATTAAACAATCTGCCATGGCGGCAGGGGCAACTCCTCCATCCTGGATGAGAAAATGGCCACTCACAGTCGGTCGGAGTGCGTGCATACGTGTGTGTTTTTCACAGCTCTGCTCTAACCCTCCCATTGTGTTATTTTACACAGTAGCAGATGGGCTCTCGGTGTAAAGTACTTCTTCTCCGTCCTGTCATCGGGAGTGCGCTGTGCTGTTATGTTATAAAGAGATATGGCTCTGCTTCATGCCAGAAAAGAGCACAATATGTTACTGCATAGTTTGCAAAGACCCTTTCTCAGTAAAAAATAATTTAACATTCCTGTGTGAATTTTCTGTTTGTCATCGTCAAACACAAGGCAAACACGCGCCACACTTTTCCAAATGAAATGTTTATTTTTGGAGCAGACGTTGTAGACATATTTTTTTTTCTTCCCTGGCTCTAAATTGTTTTCTGGTGCTTCTTTTCCCCCTCCACCCAATAATGAGCTCTATAATAGGAAACGCTGGAGTGCTTGAGAAATCAGGCTCCTCTGTGTTCTGAGAGGATTAAATGATTACCATCTCTCAATGCTCCTGATCTTATAATCAAGTTCAGAATGCCACAAGCTACCTCTACTGAAGTGATTAGAGCTTTGTCGCAGATGTGCCTGTGGCTTAATGGAGCTGGTGGACTCTTGTGTTGAGTGGTCAGAGAGACAGTGTACGTTTGGGCTGCTGTGGGCTGCATCAATTGGATGTGGCGATGTCAGCGATGGTCGCGTGAGATTCCCAAGCAGCACACAGCGCATGAGCTTTCTCTCTGGCTCCTCTCGGCCTGGCAACAAGGGATTATGCATCTCTGTGTCCACGCTAAAACGCTCCCACTAAGCCATGGGTACACTGCTACATATTTCCTCTCTAATCTCTTTTCCAGGGCACACGGCGCTCTCTGCCCAGTAACATGAAGCCAGGAATAAGCATAGAAAGGGGGAAGGACCATATCTGTGTTTAAAGCACTCACACAGAAATCTTGGTTTTTGTAGATGATTTAGAAGAATAGTACTTTTTTGCAGTGTGAGAGTGAACAAGGAAAAGTAACAGTATTTGACTCTGTAATAAAGTTAGAAGTATAAATGCTTTCTCCTATGATTCACATTTGGATGTTATTGAACAGATTTTTCTGACAAGAGCTTTCATTATTGCAGCAGTTTATCAGCTGGATTTAGGAAAGCAAAGTTTGATGAATGTACATCATTTGTTCTAAGTTACACTCCAGGTTACGTTAGAGCTGTTTGTCTTTAATTAATCATGGATTTAAAAGTCCTTAATTTGCTTTGTAGTGTCTCTGTAGCTTAGAAAGAAAGCTTCCCTATGCAGCTATTAGGCATATCGTCCACCACAGGAAGAGGGAGGCAATGTTTTCATCAGTTACTTTCTAATCAAAAGCCTTTGAACACAGTGTATGCCTGAAGGCAGTATGTCTTAAAATCAGGATCATGCACCACTGTGCACCTTGCATTGCATGTGTCATGAGCAATTTGAGATAATCATCTAAAACGGTAGCAGTCCCCTCCTGCATCTGTAACCTAAGAGTGTGTTGAGGAGCTACTGCACTGTTAAGATACAGAAACTGACTGGAACAACTACTGAATAAAATAATTTATTACAAATAGTTTATAATAATTTAACTGTGTACATCAGTTCAACATTATTCCAACTACACAACCCTTTTTGGTGGATGGGGATGGGGTCAGGGTTTCATTCCAAATTAGGTGTGGCCAATTATCCACTAGTTAGATCACACTGCCACCAAGCTGGGTGGGTGAGGGCTGGCATGTGCATTCTTCAAGACAAAGTAAGCACAGAATTTCAAAGTGCTTTTAACAGCTCAGCACACTCAGAACACCAATTGGATTACGTCAGCAAAGATCTGGAGGCTGTGGTGGGAGATTGGAGAAAATTTTCAGAGAGTCTCTACTTTGTCATTTTGGTATTTTATAATTCCAGCTTTGACAATAAAAATTTGCAAAATTCTATGTCTGTTTTACACAGGTAGAAAGTCATTATAATTCCATTTAATATATGGTCCAACCAATCACAATTTACAATCATCCACACCCACTTAAGTTATCTGTAATAACAGATACAGGCATGTCTCTTGTATGGGAGTTAAATGGAATGTTTTGGTGTGTGTTTGCGAGTGATGGGAGTGTGGGGGGTGCTTTGGCCTTTGCTATGTACAAAAGGGGCTTTAGAAGACTTAAAAAAAGAGAGAGATCTCCTGAGCTAACAGATGCCATCATTGGCTGGTATCACAGTTATGGGATAGAAGAAGGGCCACCCAGAGAGTGCAAGGCCAATTAAGATTCCTGGCCATGGATGGCTGCGGCACAATCTCTTGATGACATCCATACAGTTATTGCCAAAAGTAAGGAACCTGAAAGACAAAATAACTTATAATGCACCACTTTTTTGATGTGGTAAAAAGTTCAGCGGCAGTTTACTCCAGGTAAAACTGTGAGCTTTCATCAGTAATTGATAGGGAATAGTTTTTAAAGCTGCAGCCTTCACTGAAGATTTTGCATCCTTTCAGTTCATTTAAGTTCTTTTTTGCAATTTAAGTTTTAAAGTAAATTACATACCAGACTGCTCTTTGAAAAAAAAAGATGATGTATCAAAAGTCTAAAAAAATTAAACTGGCATTTAAATGCTGCTATAATCTCTTCCCTCGTCAGCGGAAATTTGACAGGGCTTATCCAGGCACAGACTTCATTCACACTGAGTACTAATCACATCCCGTCAAATTTTCAGGGCCAATTGGTTAACAAATATTACCACATCCTTCTTTGGCACACTTAAAAACAGTGGGGATGGAGCCGATAGCATCCCAAATCTAACATGAAGGAGGCACCACCAGCTCACTGCCGAGAAGCGTTGATGGATCCCTGTTTTCCACTGCGCCACTGCGCCTGGGTATTTCTGGGTATTTTCATTTGTGAATGGATGTAATTAGCATGCTAATGAATGAATTGCAGTGCAGGATCCCTCAGCTTTTGCTCCATGGAGCGACAGAGTTGTGAACACTCCGTGCTAGCTGTTCCCCCTCTCATAGTTGATATATAAAACCTGTAATCAAATGAGACAAGGGCTCAATCAGCTGTGTTTTTCTCTAGCAAGGCCTGTTTACCCCCTCTGTACTATATCTGGATTTTCATTTCAGCTGAAAATGTAAATATGTTTGAGGAGAAGGCCACAGTTAAATCGAGGCCATGAGGCTATTTGCAGTGTTTTGCATGGTGATCATCAGCTTTTGTCACTTTAATTCTTGATTGTGACCTGACTTGTCCAGTTTTTCTATAGAAAATTGTGCTGTTGGGTCTGCCATTCAGTTCAAAAGTGTTTTGTTGTATGTTTTCTAAACCACTTTTCACACTACCAAGGATGAGTGCAGGGATGAATACAAGGATTAAAAGGGTTGGTTCAAATGTAACAAAAACTTGAACTAGGCAAGAAGAGTTGGTGCCATTGTAAGATGATTGAGTCATCCAGTGAAGTGCTGAGTAGTTCTGAAAGTAGTTTGCAAGAATAGATCTTGTTGTTATGCTTTTTATTGTTCAGTGTCACAGGTTTTGTCTCTTTTCTTCCTGATGTTCATTTCGGGCCTCTATATGGCTTGGCTGCTCCGTACTGTGCTTCATTCATAAAGCAGCCTGAGCTGAAACACTGCATATAACTTAATTGTGAGTGGGCTTTTATGAGCTAAGCAGGCAATAGAAATGCGTGCATCACAACATTGAACTCCTTAAATTCCTATGACAAAATCTCATTGTTTGAGAAGCATTCAATCACAAATTATAGATAAAGGCAAGTTTTTTTCCCACTATATCTGTATCATTCTTTCAAGCACCCATTGTTAAATAACAGCCTGCTTTATGCTACAGCTAATCCATAATTCCCTTGTGAATTCTACTCAAGTACACTTACAAACAGAGAATTAAATATTACAAAATAATATTTAAGCTGTGGTCAATTCTGAAGGTGAGTGTTACCTGTAGCAAATTCTAAACCAGCCCTTGACCTTAAGCAAGCTTTCAGTCAACCGCTATGAATATGAAACAACTAGACAAACTAGTATTACTTACTGGTTGTGTACAACATTTAAGTAACATGCAAGTAAAGAACTTCCAAATATTGGGTCAAATGTGTTTTCATTTTTCCAGTTTATTATTCCCAGAAAGGAGCAAGCTTTAGTGTAAAGGACAGAGGCATGGACTTTTTTTCAATAACTGACAAAATGAGTAAGTAATACTAGATGTTAGCACACTGTTTTATTGGTGAAATCAAATCTCTAATTGAAAAAAATGTAATAAGTGAGTCAAATTCTGTTTTACAGGACATAGACCCTTAAAGAAACCAGTACTGTCCCCTTCTTCCCTTTCTGTCAGCACATCGAGGATGTTCGTGCCACACAAGTGCTGAATTGCTCGGCGTAGTAATCCTGAAAGAGTCGTTCCTGTGATTCTTTTGATATCCACATAGAGGAGTAGTGATGCATGCAGCTGTGAGTGTGGCTTTTTCCAGCCTTTTCACTGCATTCTTTTGTCAGTTCTCCGACTGAACCTGGTTTCAAAAACAAATTCAATCCAAATATTTGTCTTGTCCTGAAGCACTATACCAGTCTAAGGCAACCTTGGAGTATTCTACCTGTGGAAGCGTGTGTGTGTGTGCCCTTTCTGTTTGGCTTTAAAGGAAGCACCATGTACTCTTCCAGAAGAATTCTGGGGAGGACACCAGTCAGAGGGCATGTGTAATGTTCTCTCAGCTACATGAAGGACTTGATGCTGATCTCCAGGGAGTTCAGGCCCACCTCACTCCCTTTCAACAGTTCCTCTTTCGTTTGATTTCAAGGACACTCAGGCACTGCTTTGATTTCCAACAGATGCTCATTCCAGAGATATAGATTTTTCTCCTGCCCGTTTAAAGATCGTGTCGCCCTTGACTTTTAATGATGCTGGTCCTGAGCCCAACCGAGAAGTGCTGTTCTCTTTTGGAGAGGCATTAGAATAAGATGTAATGTATCCACTTGCCATTAAATCAGATTAGCAGGATCCAACACTTGGCTTGTTAAGAGAGAATGTAGTATCTCACCAGGAAGAAAACGAAGAAGTTATTTGCTGCTGTGCTATTTTTCACAGCTTCCACGAATGATTGAGAAAGAGATTATCCCTATAGTGTTTCAATTGCCGTCTGGCTGGATTTATCTTTTGCATTCATCTTCTTCTTCATTGCATGAAAAACCTGCACACCATTTCCTGTGGCTGTAAACAGGCTCAAAGAGAAAAAGAAGAAGCGCTTACACTGCTTTAAGCCTATACAGCATGTGACCTCATTTTACCTAATTACCATCAATCACCCTAAACAGTGAGCTCTCCGAGAACTGGACGGAGGACTAGCTTTTCGCTTTAAAAAGTTAATATGGAAAAAAGAGTCAGAGTTTTTCCTTTTGATTTAAAACTCTATCTCCCTCCTGAATAAATGATACTTCCTGTTTTTATTTCCTTCTGCATATCCCTGCTAACGGTGGCCTGATTTAAGATCCTCAGTGTCTGTGTATTTTTAGGATTTTTTTAAGCTAGTGTCACATGGTAAGTGCTTTTTTATTTGCCTGCATTTTATGAGAAATAACAAAAAAACAGTAAAAAGTTAAAAAGTTAACAGTAACAGTTAATCTGTTAAAAAGGCAAACAATTAATTTTAAACTTATTATTTTTCCTTAATTTCCTCAAATGTAGATGATCAATCAAGACATATTTTGGTGTCCAAATTTTACATTTTTGCATTAGGCTACAAAGTAGCAGGCGTAGATATAGTGTAAGCTTCTACAAATAAATAAATAACCTCACACTCTTTAAAAAAAAGTTGCGAAAAAATTTTTGATGCCATAAAATAACCATGCCATAAAATATCCATGTTACTTTCTTTAAAACTATGTTTGTGTGTATGAAAAAAACTTCTATAGGTTTAAAGAATCTTTGTATAGTGTAATTATTTGTTTGTTTGTTTTTTTCCTAATTCCAAGACCCTTTACATTATGTGCAGTTAACCTTTAAACCTTTGGTTCTTCACATTCATCAAAGTAGTTCTTTGTATTAAAATATTCCTTCTGGAGCCAAAAATGGTTCTTTTAATGCATCCTTCAAATAACCCTTCCTGTGACTTTTATTAGTGTATAACGTATGACAAACATGCAATTTGTACAAAATATATATATTTATGAAAAATGTGAAAAAAATTAGACACATACTTGAAATTTCACACTCTTGCACATTTCCAGTTTCAGTCCTACTTTATTTTGATAGTCCAGAACAGATTGTCTAAAAATGCTTATGTTATTATTCATCTGTAACTAGTTCTAAAATTAGATTTAGGACCAAAGTAAGGGTGAGTTTTGGCCAAGCATTTATTTGGTTTAAGGGCAAAATTTTGCAGATTAATTTAAATTATTGCTTAAATTTTTGACTGGCAGCAGATTAATACTGTGTTTTCTTACTCTTCCTCTGGCATGCCAGTTTCTCTTCTGGTCTTGCGTCCCCTTCTTGGGTTCATTACAAGAACCCCATGAGAGGAAGGGCGTCCTTATCTGAAAGCATTGCTAGACCTCGTCTTTGACAACCCCCGTGCTCACATCACTGATCTCAAAGACCCACATTGTTCCTGACATTTACTGCAATGCTCCACATTTGAATTTCCTCCCAAGCATGTGTTGACTTTTTGAGGGGGAGAAGAATAAGGGAGAAGAGAAAGAGCCAGCCATAAATGTGCACAGAGAAGGGTGCAAATTAAGAATGCAGTCCGCCTCTGAGGCAAAACAGCCCAGAGATTATGTTTAACATGATGTACCCATTGTAGTGCTCCCTCAAGGCTTCTCACGGCCACTGACAACCCGTCCACCTCTTTTGGCAGTCTACAGGAGACCTTTAGAGGACACAGCCTCATTCAGCTCCCGCAAAGTTTTCTCCTATGTAGTGCCGGGGGAAACATCAGCTTTGAAGCGACTTAGAGTAGCATACACTGAGCAGCCATAAAATTAAAAACTCTTGCATGATATTGTGTAGATTGCCCTCCAGGCCCCCCCAGACAGTTCTGAATATGTGCTGTGGTATCAGCAAGACATTAGCAGCAGATTTCTTTAAGTCCTGTAATTTGCGTGAGGGAACATTCGTGGATCAGATTTGTCCAGTTTATCCCATGGATGACCAGTTAGATTGAGATCTGGCCGATTTGGAAACTAAGTCAACACCTTTTGTCTTGTACATTACGGTATGGCACATTATCCTAATAATGGAAAGAGTACAACTCTGATCTGTACTCTTGGTCTGTTACAACACAGCATATGCGGCAAGCTGAGAAGCACTGTGTCCTGATACCTTTCAGACTGGATGAACTTTTACAGCAGTTTGTGCTGTATGAGTTCTTATGTGGGATTAGGCCAGATGGGCTATCCTTTTGCACACATTTGTAGCAATGAGCCTTGGGTGCCCATGACCATGCTGCTGGTTCAGCATAACCAGTTGCTGGTTCCTTGGACCACTTTTGACCATGCATAACTTGACACACCTCAAAAGACCTACCATTTTGGAGATGCTATGATCCAGTGGTCTAGCCTTAAACATTTTGCTCTTGTCAAAGTTCCATTTGTCCATTTGTTCTGCTTACAACAATTTCAAGAACTGTTTCTTTACCTACACCACCCCTTGATGGGTAACTCTGCGTTGAGATTATCAGTGTTATTTAGTTCACCTATCAATGATTGTAATGTTGTGCCTGACCGGTGTATGTCACCATGGAGAGCGAGTGCAATTATGATGCATGTCTTTGTGCACCAGTCTAGACAGCAAAGAGAAATTGAATTAAAAACACAAATTCCCAACAGTGCCCTGCATTTCCACTGATTTTGACAGTTGCATGTGACGTGCCTCGGTGGGCCTCTTTAAAAGACGAAGGTCTTTCATCCAATGGTGTGTGACAAAAGAAATAGAAGCTCCGTGAAAAAGCATAGTGGCATATTTTAAGACAAAAAGTAAAAGCTCCCCCTTCAGCCACAAAGGACTAAGGAACATCCAGCAAAAATACACAAGAACAAGGAGTTGCAGGGTTCAGCCTGTTTTTCGTCTGCTGGAGAATGCTACAGAGCATTTGATCTGAATACATAACTCGAACAGTGATGTAGTGCATGGATCTGTTAAGGAGATCTTTAGAAGTGTGTGTGCATTGAGAAGTCGGGCTAGGTCATGAACTTTGATATTTTTATGGCACTGACCGAATTACTTGACTGTACTGTGTGTTGCATAGTAGGTATAAAAATGTGTAAGATCAATAGTGTGGCCCCAGTCAGGCTCCAAGCTAATGGTGCACAGTGCAATATATACAAAAATGACGTTGCTGCCAAGACTGGCAACGTTGTGAATTTGATGAAACACTTGGTCCGTGTTCAACTTCAAGAAGAACAGACCACAACCATCTACCTCTTATCATTCAAGTGGCAGTACATTACATTAATGATACAAAGTCTCCAACAATGAGCTGGCCGAACATTATAAAGCCACACTGAGATGGACAGTGTATTGTCACCAGAGATTTCAACCGTGCAAATCTGAAATCAGTTTTCTCAAAATTTGACCAGAGTGTGGATTTTGCAATGAGGGGCAAATGTACTGGACTGTGTTTACACAAACATCACTGGTGTGTACTCTGTTAAGCCCCGCCCCCACCTCAGCTTCTCAGACCACTTCTCTGTTGGGTTGTATTCACCATACAGACTGCTTGTCAGACATGGCTGATGTGAGGAAAACCACATCATCTGGTCATGCGCTTAGAGGATGTGCAGACCAGCTGGCAGATGTTCTAACACAGAGGCCTCCCAAGGCTCTGTGCTCAGCCCTCTGAGGGAACCTCTCTCCCCAAATCCTCTAGGGAGCATTCTCTGTAGCTGCATCATGGTGTGGTACGGAACTTGTTCCATTTCAGGTTAATGAGGACAGTGAGGACAGCTGAGAAGATCATCGGTGTCTCACTCCACTCTGTCACAGACATGAACACCACAAGCCGCATCTGGACAATTATTAATTAATGCTGTCTACCTATGTATATGCAATTTTGCACACTTACTTGCTTCTAGAATATGGTATCTGTCATCATACTGTATTCATTCAAACCTTTAGCTGCTTTGTCAAATGCATTAAATATTGTCTTGTCCCGTGGCTTTGTTGCCTACTTGTGTTCTTTTTCTCTTCTTGTTGCACCACGGTCATGGAGTAACATTGTTTCATTTCACTGTGTACTGTGTACATTGCTGAAATGACAATAATCCAACTTGACGACTTGACATTGTAGCACTATTGCTGGTATTTTTCAGGTAATCCTTAAGGAAACATAATAATTCAGCAAGATGTACATAGTTATATACTAAATTTAACATTACAATAATAAGTATGGTGCTTAACAGTGCAAAAGAGACAAGCTGTGTAAATATTTTTACTAGCTTAGGATGTGTAAAAAGGAAAAGAAGATGAAAGATAAAAAGTAAAATTTTTACCATAAAGTGTAATTGTTTTAAATTCGTATTAAAAAAGTATCATTGGTAAGCTTTCATCTAAGTCAGTATGTTGTTGGCAATACTGGTACTGGTTTCAAAATGTTTTAATGTTAATGTGTCCATGTGTGTTTTGGTGTGTATAAAAATGTGTATGTGAGGAGGGTTATAGAAGTGTGAAGTGTTATAGAGTTTTGGTGTTCATACAATGATTAAGTGTGTGTTTGAGACAAGTGTCTCAGTTTGTGTGTGTGTGTGTGCATGGTATGCTCTTAGAGATTCTCTCTTGGCTGCTCTTTATATTTGATTTCATATTTCAGCTCCCCTCAGGTGAGTGAGATGGAGTGTTAATGAAAGCAGCGTGGAACCCTGGTGATGTCCCATCAGTCCACAGGTCTAGCTTGGGCGGGAGAACCCACTCTTGCTAATCAGCACACATAAGAGTGTCTATGGAAAAGCTGACATTCTTACCTTCTCAATAGTGGGGTCATTTCATCCCCAGCAGGGCTTCCTCATATGGAACCTCATTTCTACTCTGGATTTCTCATCCATGCCCAACGCTAAGGCCATACACTCAAACACCAACACTCTCTTCTGGGTTTTAAGCTTTTCTATGTACTGTCATTTTAAGAATCATTTTATTGGCATTTTATACTTGATTTTCCTATAAAAACTACTATAGAAATATTTAATTTGTGTTGTATTTGTAGATTTGTAGATTATTTCCACCTTTATTGCACAGCCTCGCATATTAATTGATTAACGACACTTTAGCTTGACTAGCGTTCTCTATGAGGTATTTGCTTCAAAACGGTAATACAGGAACCAAAAGAATGAAGTAATATGGGTTTCAATCCTGTGAGTTAGCTTAAACAGCCTGATCATGAAGAAATTATTTCATAGTGAACATTTACCTTTTAATTTTAACTTTTAAAAGCTTTGTTACAGTTTTGTTCTTCTACATTAACACAATTAATGCCAAAAGTAAATAAACGTAAAGAAATTATGTTGACAGTTTTATTTATGTGAGAAGTATGCGCACCTTTTTATTAAGTTAATTAAATTCATTCCTTTTTGTGTAGTATAGTGATTTTTACAAACATGAATCATGCTTGACTGTTTTGTGTTAATGTAGTGAGTTCATTGTAGTGATTTTATAGTGAAAATCATTTTTCCACCTAATTTTGATTTCATTTCCAGACATGAAGAATGTAGTGTACAAGAGATGGTGATTTGCAAGCAGAGGCAGAGGAATGTGCTCTGTTTGTGCTTCTGTTTCTTTTCCAGGCATGAAGAATGTGCTTTTAAGACTTAGATGTGAGGCCATGCTTTTTTGTCTTGTGGAGACCCTTAACCCCAAGTTGCTCCAGGGAGACTGTCCCCTGTAGTTGGAATGGAAGTCGCTTTGGATAAAAGCGTCTGATAAATGCCGTAAATGAGAGCATATTGCTACACTTTTTGTGTGTAATACAGTGGTTTTGATTTTACTAGTAAAGTCATTTTTTTCCACTTTATTTTGTCCATGTTCCTTTTTCTGGCATTAAGAATGTGGGTTCAATACTTAGATATGATGATTTAAAGGGAGAGGCCATACTTCTTTGTCTAGTGGAATGTGCCCTGCTCCTGCTGGATATCCTGCTGCTTGGCATCAAGCTTGAAGTGCTGCAGGAGATGTCTGCTAGTGTCCCTCCAGGGAGAGAGAGAAAAGACCTGATTACTTTGGGTGTCTATGTTTTGCCTCCGTTTTGTCCTACGTGGTCTGTGTTTCGAGCCAGACGAAGAACAATGCTGGCTTTGGATCAATAGCTTTGGCTTGTACCAGCACAGGTTGCACATTCTGTAGCCTTGTACGTTTTGTTTAGGTGAATATGCCCTCTGCTTGTCAGAGAGCAGGCAGTCTCTCAGAGGCACATGCCATTGAGAGGATTTGCTGTGGGGGCTTGTGAAGTGCTGTGAGAGCTAAAACAGCTGAGTGTTTGAATAGTGTCAATAGGCAGAGGAGGAACGACTGGGCCTGAATAGACTACAGCTCTGACTCCCTCTCATTACACTGGCTGATTAAACACTGAGCAAATTTGATGATGAATCCAGCTTTTTGTTAAGAGCTCTCTCTCTCTCTCTCTCTCTCTCTCTCTCTCTCTCTCTCTATCTCTCTCTCTCTCTCTCTGTCTTGCAGGCTCTCGCAGCGGCAGTCTTTTAAAGTGGGATAAATTGTGAAGTAGTATAAACAGTTAATTGGTCTCTCCTGGAGCAGATGATGATTGAATATCAGGTTCCCTGCTATAGGGACTGGGTTAAGACCAGGAGTTATTATGGAGATGGCTGAAAACGACAGCGATGCCAAATGGATCCAGTGGCTTGGGACGGCACTGGAGCTGGGGCGACTTTTCGGGATAAGAAGCGGATTTAAATAAATTGACTTTTTCTCCACCCGTGACTTAAATGGATTGTTGTTGAGTGTTCTGGGGCTAAAGCGAGCGGTAAACATTTATTAGAAATCCATAGTCTTAGAGGAAAAAAGCAGGGGAGCTCCTCTCGCTGTGCCGACGTGGCTTCCGGTTCCAGTTACATAGCTCCTCTCGTTGCGTCTGCATGCTTCAAGGCCCCCGCTCCCAGTTACATAATCCATTTACCACCTGCAGACCCTCCAGACAAATTGTCTCATCCTCCAATTGGCCAACAAGTTCTGTGAGGATGTCTCCCTGACGTCTCTTTTAATTCCCTTTAAGAACCTGCCTCCTCAGTAACTTGCATGCTTGCAGATGTGAAAAGTCACTGCTATCCCCTATTAACTAAGCAGGAGAGTCAAGGGATGCACGCGGTGCAGTCATCAATCTTTCCTCCCAGTAAGCACATTCTAATTTATAACCGCAAGCTGTGCCTTTATGGCTTTTGTGCTGAGAACGTGTCAGGATTTCAGTATGGCGTGACACAATCTACTGCAGTATTCCTGTGCTTTTTGCTATAATGTCAGGTGGAAGAGATGTGAACCAGTTGTGAATGTGTAGTGTCTGCGTCTTTGTGTCTGCCCATGTCTGCGCTGTGTGCGTCTATGTGTGTGTCTATGTGCCCCTTTGTGAGTGTGTATGCGAGTGCGGCTGCAAGGCTTGGCAGTCTGTGTGTTTGGCTGTTTGGCTGTTTGGCATGTGCTCTCTCCAGGGATGTGTATATGTGTGCGTGTGTCTATGAAGCTGCTGGAGAAACAGCTTAGTTTTCTGTCCACTCCTGCAGGATGTTTAAGAATAGGCTGTCCCTGCTGGCACGGCTTTCTGTCCTCCAATGGCAGCCGCCTGGTGCTGCAGACATGTGGTGCAAGTGGAGCACAGAGAGGGGGTGAAAAAAAGAACAAAAAAGCTAAAGCCTTAGAGGTAAAATAAATTATTATATAATTACTGTCCACTTTATAAGAAACACCTGCTTTATTGGTTCTTTGTGTCGGTGTACAGCTGATCAGTTAATTCCTCATTTATATTAGCCGTCTTCAAGCCTTTCATTAAGAGTCAGGTTCAAAGCCAAGAACTGCTCTTGGTTGGATATTTCTGTGTGGTGGAACCTTCTCTACCCAACAGTATTCTGTTCAGCACTGTGGTGTGTTAAAACCCCAGCAACACCTCTAGCCTGATGCACATCAGACATCACAGCCAAAAAGTTCTTACCATGATAGCATAGAACCACTTTTGCTCTTTTGTGACATGGCTTAAAGAACCCTTTGTGGCACCTTTAAAGGCAGCATGCTCTACATTTTTCTTGTGTGTTAATTTTTTTCTTATGTCTTTTTTAGGTGGAAATGTGTAATTGCATTGTTTTCTAAATTAGCTGTTTTTGCAGCTCAATTTAAACAGTATAATAAACAATATGTTTTGATATTTTAAAAAGCAAATTAATGATTGCCTGTCCACCAGATATGCATACCCACCTGATAAAATAGCAACTGAAGGGAGTTTAGTCTGTTTTCACGGTTTTGCACATTTTTCTTGATTATGTTGTACAAATGTAGAACTAAAAGCCTCAACTAAAAGTTCTAATCATAGTGTCTGGTGATCTACAATGTTGTTTGAAGAAAGCTCTGTGTAATGATGGACGAGTGCAACGGCGCCTGTGTTTAAGCAGCTTTGGGATTATGTTTGTGTGCACTGGGATTAGATGTATGGATGCTTGTCGTACACTGCAAGGCCTAAGCCTCCTCTCGTTTGTAGGCTCGGCAGGTAGTGGTAGAGGCGAAAGCCAGCCACCCATGACAGCGGCATCAATATCATGTCTGGGAGCTACAGGCAGGGAAGAAAATTTCTACTGCACATTTCACAACTCCCATTGATGCTTTCAGGGGTTGCCATGACAGCACGGCGCAATGCTTTTAATGGAAGTGATTTAGTTAATCTAAAAAGAGGCTGTAGCCGTAACATCTCTCCCGTGGCGCAGCAGCTCTCCATCGATCAGAGAAGAAAACGCCATGCACAGAGACCACGGCCCCAGCACCGCCCCCCTGCCAGAAGGGGGTAGAAGGGGGGCATGAAAAGGAGAAGCACTGCGAGTGCCGTGAGCAGTCCCAATTAAAGCACAATAAGAGCACGGCTCAGTAGCACTGTTGCTCTCTTACTGCCTCTCAACCTGCAGGAGCAGATTGTTTTTATTTGCAAGAGAACATGCGTAATGCTGGGCAGTACTAATACAATTCAATGTGATTTCCACATATATATCTCTTTTAAAATAATACTAAAAGGAGTCTTACATAATTTTGCAATTGCTAACCAGACAGAATACATGTTTCATAAAGAAAACAAAAATTTTTTTCTGTATTTTGACTGTTCTTTCAAAACATTTTAAAGTATCTTGAGAATAATATGCATTGCTTTTTCATCTATTAAAATCAGCAAAACCTGTAAACCATAGACCCTGAGAGATATAGTCAAAAACGTCCTAAGACAATATATATGTTTCAGCTAGATGTTGGATCCATGCATTTTAGCATCTGACATTGTAGCTTACTTTGATTTACTGCCTCATGGCACAGTTTGGACATATGCTTTTCTGCCCTCTAAATCATAACGCTCAGCACTAAGTGTTTGCACAGGGGGTTGTGCGAGCAAAGCTGGCCGAGCATCCTTTCTCTCACTTTTTTGCAGCGTCAGTATGGGAGCTAAGTGTGCTTCTTCTGACAATGACAGAGTAGCGCTTGCGTTCTGCCATGCCTCTTTTCCCACTGCTCCCTTTTCAAAAAAAAGAAGAAGAAGAAGCAAAGAATAAAATGAAGAAAATAAAAAGAACAACCAAGCAGGCCTCAGATTAATATACCTGTGCCTCTGGTGTGCATTGATGATGTCATTACTGGGCTCTGTCTCCTGGGCGGAGTGCTGCATCCTCCGCAGGGAATTCTGGCATAGAGAAGTGAGAGCCACACATTGGCCTAGCAATATTTATCTCAGTTAGGGTTGTCCAACACATTTTTCCTGAGGACATTCTGCCCAGTCTTTTTTCCCACTTGCGGTTCCACAGTGATTCTGTCCCAGCTCAAATCCTGTGTGCCTAAGAAGGCTGGCGCTCCTGCTGTTCTGTTTGTTCAGGTTCTGTTTCACTCCTTTACAGGATGTGTTATCTGAAAAAGCACCAATCACACGTGGCAAGTTTTTCTGCGAAGGCTGAATGAGTTCAGCTGTATTTTGGACGAGTCAATCAGCTGAGCTTTCGCAGATACAGCTGCCACGCAGCGTTATAATGAGAATAACATCCCTTAGCCGTGTGGTATTCTGATTATGACGGTATTCTAGCTATGACAATGCAGTAATTAGAAGATCTGCATGCTTGAGTGAGCTTTCATCACTGCTTAGTTTCCAGGAAAATTCTCAGCTTTTGCAGAAGTCTGGTCAGTACCGAAGTGTGTGGATTGTGGATGCCTAAAATGCATTAAGTGAAACAGAAGCAGGAGCTACATTATCAGGACTGAAAAGGAGAACAAACATATGGAAAAAAGAGGATTTTTTCCTTTAGCTGGTCTTTGAAGTAAGAACCAACTTGAAAGAAGTGTTGTGGAGAGGTTAGGAGCTATGATGCTTAAAGATTTGCACCCACTGGTGAAAAATATGAATTTAGGGACAACTAGGTCTAAATTATGTGTGTGTGTGTGTGTGTGTGTGTGTGTGTGTGTGTGTGTGTGTGTGTGTGTGTGTGTGTGTGTGTG
>JBBPDC010000001.1:43222987-43243142 GCA_037974485.1 Hemigrammopetersius urotaenia
GTGTGTGTGTGTGTGTGTGTGTGTGTGTGTGTGTGTGTGTGTGTGTGTGTGTGTGTGTGTGAGTGTGTGTGTGTGTGGTAGAAGAGTATCACTAATAAGCAATCAGAGATCACATGTTGTGGTAAAATAGTCCAACAAGCTTTCAGAAGATGCAGTCTAAAGAGATACTAGTGTGTTCTTGTTCACTGGCTTGATGCCTTGCTCTGACAAATGCAGCAATATATAAAGCAGTTACTGATAATTGAATTTTTAGCACAGATAGTAACATAATTAGCCACACCCTAAGTCTCAATAGTGAATTCGGTGAGTCACAGTGTGAGTTCTGCTAGTGCTAAAGTACTGTGTTCTATCTTAACCATGTGCTAGGAGAAGTGGAGAGGTGTAGGGTCTCTGAAGAGGGGCATGGAGGACATCTCAATGGTTCTCCTCCACGGGGAGGACTGCATTAGAATCTAATTAGATCTGTAGCACACTTCCATTTGAACGGGAGTCACCCGCATGGAACAAGAAAGTGTGATTTTCCAGTTGCTGGATACTTAATGTTGTTTTAATTCTCCTCCCTGTTGCTACCAAATTTCCCTCACATCTGCTGTGTTTGCACTCGATCAGTCTGCTGCTTGGAGTAATAGAGAAATCACACAGTGAGAGAATGAGGCAGGAAAATACACAGCCTCCCCCCGTGAATATCTCCACCCATGTTTGTTCTTTTGTTCACCCACAGGAGAAGGGACGGATTTCTTGTAGTCACTTTCGCCCGGATTGATTCCAGCTTCAGCTACAATGTCCACTTAATGAATTCTGCATGTATGCATAGTCTTATCAGATTGTGCAGCACGGATGCTCTCAGATTTGTGTGACATCGTTTTGGCAGTAAGCGGCAGTGGGAGGAAGAAGGAAGGTCCAATGATTCCACTCCAGAAACAGAAAGGCCATTTACGTTTAATCTCTGATCGAGAAGTGGGCACTGAGTGAAAGAGAAAGCTGTTCCCATACTCCGTAATGCCCTCCTTCCCTGCACTGATGCAATTCAGTTTGCTCTCACATTGTCTTTATCTGCTCGTTCATCCTCGCTCATCTGCCGATGCGATCGAGCGTTTGCTTGCTCTGAGAACACACAGAAACATTTCTGCCCCCCTACTACATAGAAATACCTCTGGAGTGTGTGGAAGGAAGTACAGTGGCTGAAGGTACAGCGTTGAAACTGAATAAAGACACACAAACTTAATATTTGATATCAGCAAGCAGTCATAGCCCCCAGATCTTATTTATAACACGTCCAGTGTAATACAAGCAGCACATGCATTTCATGTTTATTGTCTATATGTAATTCAGAAGAGAATTAATGGGTTTGCAGTATGAAATGTATTGTTAGGAATGTCCAGTTCCTGTCTAGGAAAGCTCAAGCACACCTCTGCTGTGCTTTGCGTGGTTTTTATATGGCATAACAGAAACTATACAGTTCATAATGTATATTTGTATCATATGTTTGTAATAGTAATGTGTAATATGTAATCCCACCACCAAAAATAATTATCTTGTTGGAGCTGGAATAGGTAGCTCTCAATTGAAGTGAGCTGAGCTTTCCTTCCCTACCAGTGTTCAACAGCGCCATCTGTACTACTCTAGCGCTCATCCACCCACGTCCAGGGCTGCCAGGGGAAAAAAGACGAAACCCTGCCCTGCCGCTGAAGCTTCTTCCACTGGGCTAGCAGCTCAGCTTTTACTGCGCGCCTTCACCCTCAGGCCTGATAAAAGGCTCAGTCAGCTGAAAATGAGCGGCTCTCCTCCCTCCCACGCCCACCACCTGTCTAGGGAAGGACCTCCATCAGGACATGAAATAAGTCAAGCACCGGCTCACTCAAGTCAATCAGGCAGCACTCACTCGTGGCTTTACAGTGCAGACGAGCAGCTCAAGAGGGAGCGGAGTGTGTGGGCTTGCCACCACTGCTGCCATTCTGTTATTACTGCACATAGCCACCGGCACTGGAAACAAGAGGGACTGTATTCTTCAAATGACCATTTTATGCAGTCTGAGAGCATGGGAAACCTGCACTGGCTCGGTTTGCCATGCATTTATTGATTTTTTTTTAAAATAACACAGTGTCATAAGCAGCTTGCATTACTAAGAGTGAAACAGATGAAGATGGCCATTGTCAAAATTAAAGACAGCGTGCCATATTGAATTTAGGAGGAGGAAGCTGAAACAGTCTTTTATTGCTTTTCCTGTTTTTCGCTTTGAGTTAATATCAGTCGCTGACAGTCGCTCAATATGGTCTTCAGTTTTTCTGCCTGCATGTTGGTGGCATCCAGCCTGTGCCTCAATATCTTTCAGGCTATTTTGAAGATCCATCAACTAAGCAGACCATGCTTATGCCTAGGGATAGGCAATATGGCAGAAATATAATATCATGATACCTAAAGGTATGTGTCTAATATGTGACTAATTAAAACACATAGAAAACCCAATATAAAGTGTCTCAGTAAGATGTGAGGCCACCATGAGCTGCCATAGCATGACTCTTCCAATAGATGTTGCCTTAGATATTCCACTTGGTGGAAAGTGTGTCCTATGTGAATGGGAAGGGACAGGACGAAACCACTCCCTTCAGGGTAGAAAAGGTTTCATCATAAACATGTTCAGTCAGAATAACTTGGTTATTTTCATTCACCTTCTAACTAAGAGACCAAGTGGACCATGCCAGTTACATTCCTCTCTATGTAGATTGTGGATTCACTGTTTTTGCTGCACAGTCTGAGCACGTTCTGCATCGATAGTCTCAGTAACCTTTGGTCATCCTTTGAATCTTTTCCTCTTGCTGTCCAAAATCATAATCAACTTGGTCTGCTTAGCATTTTTTTTATAAATGTCACAGAGCCTAATAGAATTTTAACTGATTAATTGTACCACACCTATCCAGAATGAGCTCCACTCATATTTCTTCACTTCTTTATTCACTGAATATAATACCATACCTGCATTTTTCTCTCTCAACAGATGTGTAGACCATGACTCGGATGGCCATATCAGCTTTAAGGACTTTGAAAATGTTATCACTTATGGACTGGTGAACGACTGAGATGGTGTGGCAATCATTGAAGAAAAATCTGTGGGAACAGCTGTCAAAGCTCACATGTGTCTGGACATGCACTATATTTATGTTTTATCACAACCACAGGTTTCCGGACTGTACACTTAAGCCTCTGGCAGGTAAACACTCCTCCCTCTTTGCTTTCTGATAGGTAGTGGTCAGCTATTAGGAGAGTGCACCCTGGCCTTGTCAATTGAAAGGCAGACTAGCTTCAATGCCTTGAGTTGAGTTTGATGATGAGCTTTGATGTCATATCGATCCATTCAGTACAAGTCTGTGCTGTGTAATAGGGACACACATTTCTATTGTCCAGCTGTCTTACAAGCTGCATTAAGGATAAACTCAATCTCGCCAGGTTTAGTTTACTAGGTAGTGCTCTCTTCTCTTGTCCTGTCTCATCCCTTTTTTCTTTTTCCTGTTGTATATTTAGGCTCTTTGCCTTTTTTTTTGCAAAAAACTCTCCAGGTATTTGTGGAGGACTCCAGTATATTTCATGCTTTGTAACACTACACAGCACATTGAGTGTTGGATGCCTTATAATCCTCTTCACTAAGCTCATTTGCACCTGAGAAACAGGCAGGTGGTTTTCAGAGCTGAATATGAACGATTGTAATCAGACTCTGCTTTTAATCAGTTGTGCACAAAAACGCCCCTCTGCAGCCATACATTAAAAAGCCAAGGCGCACTCTTCTAGGGGATTTTATGCGACTCTTCTTGTTACACACGATTATGGAGCTGTAAATACTTATTTGTGTTTTGAGAGATTTACTGCACTCCCGTCTGAATAAAGATTAATTTGTTTTTGTAATCAGTCCTGAGTCCTCATCTGTGCAACACTGTGCACGCACGCTCTGCCCACAAATCCATCAGGGGGACTCAGGAGGCGGCGAGGAAGGAAATGGACTAGGAGGAAAAAAATAATCAAATACAGTTTTAATCAAATACGTGTTTAATCCACACACAACTCATTCTCAGCAATGGTCTGCTCCTCAAAAATGATCAGGAACGAACTGGCTTAATCTTCACCTTCCCCTTTGAAACTAGATTAAGTGAATGGTGCTATTCAATCGGTGCGTTGTGAGTGTAGGGATGCAGGATGGGGGGAGCACAATGCCCTGAGCCAAACTCCACCCGGCAAAAAGACATGGTGCTATGTTGCAATGTGGTTCCAATTTAAGTCTTGCCAATGGAATGAAAAGCTGCAGAATAAAACATCGGGCGCCTGCTGTTTATGCCAGCTATGTGAAGGAATAGAACATGTTCCATTGTGCTCTCAGCTGCTTTTTCCCTATCGTTGAGGCGCCTTCTCTTGAAGTTGCTGTGGATTGACAGTGAAGAAAATAATTCCACGACTGACAGTTACCGGCCAGATCAAACTTAATCAGGAGTAATTTAGTCATCACGAGGGGGAGGGAAAACAAGACAACGAATGCAGAGAAAGAGAGAGAGAGCTTGTTTGAACTGCAGTAGAAAGTGCTTTCTGCTGATTAGCACTTCTAATTGGGTCTCATAGCTACTGCACCAACATGATAGACAACCTGTGCTCCTCAGAACAGGGTCTTGTGTGTGTGTATGTGTTATGTTAGTGGGAAGGTTAATGAATCAGCTGCAGCAACATTGAAAGATATTACATGCTGGCTGTAAAGACTGTAGAAAAATACAGTGATGCTGTGTCTATGCTTGTATGTGTCATTATGATGCAGTTTGATGTGGCCTAAATGAAGTCATCCTTGTCAGCATAGTCCCTGCAGTTCAGCAGCTGTAGGGAAATGAGAATGAGAGCGCAACAGAGAGAGAGAGGAAGAGAGAGAGAAGCAGCGAAAAAGAAAAGGAGGACATGGAGAGGATGAAATATCATTAATCAGCCTTGGCAGATACAAATGAGGGACCTTGCTCCTTGCTCTACCTGCGTGCACATACAGAGTGTTGCTACAGAGTGTGCTGTCTGCAGAGAGAGGGAGAGATGCTCTGTTCTCTGTCCTCTATCAGACACAGCTGTTTGAAGTGGCCATGTGCTGGAAGTGTTCAGAAGATGAGAGATGTGTCCACCCAACTGTGCGATCTGGTCAAAATCTGCCTGTGTGCCTCATGTTACTGGACAGTGAACTGTGTTAACATGGAGCCTGATGTCCAGAAGGAATATGAATAGAGGAAGCAGGGTGAGAGTAGGAGGAATGAGGGCAGGAGATGCAGATGATTTTAGTGTTGCACTGTTATTTACCAAAGGTATGTTTTAAAAGTGGAACCCAGATACAATGTAATTAAGATGAATTTAGTCATCAGGAGGGTGGCAGGGCAACATGACAGTGACTAGAGAGAGAGAGAGAGAGAAAGAGAGAGAGAGAGAGAGAGAGAGAGAGAGACCTTGTTTAGATTGCAGAGTAGAGTTTTATGTTGATTAGCCCTTGTAATTGGGCCTCATAGCTTCTGCACCAACATGACAACCTGTGCCCCTTTGAACAGGGCTGTGTGTGAGATGTCAGAGGAAAGGCTAATGAATTAACCACAGATGCAGCATCTTGACATGGTTACATACTACATACTGGCTGTAAAGGCCATGGCAGACCTGTAGAATGTGGAAATGTAGTACCATGTAGAATGTAGGAAACATATTGGAAACAAATAGAGTGACACTGTGTCTGTGCTTGCATGTGTCATTAGTTTGAGATGGCCTACTGATGTCCATGAGGAGAGAGCAGGGCAGGAGATATTCTATGTTGGACTTATGCTAATTAAAATCCCAAATGACTTTATCGCTCTCAAATAGAGTAACAACTGTATGAAAATACATCAAATATATATGAAATCTGTACCAAATTGCAGGGAGTACAAAATCAAAGCAAACCTACTGCACTGCGTAAATTATGTGCAACTAAATTATATATACACTTATAGGCCTTTTAGTCAGAAACATCCACCAAATAGGGACTTTTCTAGGGTTACAGTTACTGACTGATGCCTGACTGTTACTGCAGAACATACCAGCCCCCTCTACTTATATTTGCTGCGGCAGTACATATACTAAAATTGATCCCACTTCTGACACATCTTTTGGGCAGCTGGTGGCCTAGTGGTTAAGGCATTCGCCCTGTGATCAGAAAGTCCAGCTTCCATTCCCAAGACTACTAGGCTACGTGTGTTCACGTATGACCAGATTGTCACTTTCACCTTTCACTTTCACAACTTGGTGAATGGGTTAAATGCAGAGAAGAGTTTTGTGCTGCTCACTCTGTATGCTGTGCTGTGGTGTGTATGACAAATCAACACTTTCTTTGTTCATCACTGGAAAGGGACTTTCACAGGACCACTGTTGATAAAATGTTATTGGGCGGTGAACCCTTTCTCAGCTCAGCAGGAACAGTGGCATGGTGTGGTAGTGTGTTTTGTGTTATGTTGTTGGTCCACATTGTGGTATGTTTAAAGACTATAGCTTTCATTCTTTACCAGTACCTTTTTACATCCATAATTTGTGTTAGACGTCTCTGTGCACTGAATCAGAAATCAGTTTTTGACCACAGGCTCATTTTTGGCCAGACAGTTTTGCGCACTTACCAGGACCACCCACACCACCGTGTCAGTGTCAGTGGAGGGGAGTCAGGGGAGAATTGTTCCTCAACCAAATAATATCTGGCCTGTAGTGATGGTCCCATTGCACTGATAGGTTGGGTAAAAGGTTTACTAGTTTAAATGTTGCAAGTTATTATGAACCTGCTACATGCATCTGTGTGGAAGGTGCGTGTGATAGATTACCATTAATTATGTGCTTTCGTTGACTGAACCAGTTGTATGAAAATAACACACGTAACGTTATGTAACACATGGACCCTGCATGCTGAACGTAGTGTTCAAAATTTGCTTCTCACACAAATGTTTATGATCTTGAGTGAAATAAAGAAGTGAAACACAGTGGAAAGCATAGTTAGGTTGCAATTAATGATATAGAAACTTAGACCTCCCCTGTTCACTTTGCTGCCAACGGTATCAGAATCAACTGCAGTTTTGTGAAAATATCCACTCTGAACAGCATTACTCAGAGCGGTTGTCACTGATGAATGCTAACAGCGAAGGCGAATTCTGAGGTGCTATGACCATATTGATCTTCCTACGGGGAGCTTATTAAACATGATTTATAGACACTTTTCACCTTCTTTCAGCCTTAAGCTGAGTTTAGCCACACAAGAGCCCAACATAATGGAAAGGAATCTGGTGATTTATAAAGCTGGTGGACAGAACTTCTCTCTGTACAACTTCTTTCTTGATATGGACCTCATCCATTTCATAGCTTAAAGATACTCAAATAAAGACAATCCTTGCCAATATCCTTGTGGATAATCAGGCACATCTGGAAGTCTAGTTCATAGAAAATATACAAACTAGCTTTGCAAAATGATTTTCGTTTGAATAAGCATAATTTCTTTCAGTTTGCACTTTGTGGTGGAAAAAGTACAGAGGCTATTGGACTTACATGAAAATATGTTCATGGCCTCAGTCGTTTTTTTTCTTAGAATCTATTTAGTAATTGCTCACAGAAGTCCCTGCAAAGTTGCAGAATCCTCCACTTTTTTGTGTATTTTTTGGTGCATATGTGCTCATTTATTAAGGAAAAGATAATTTACTGATTTTGTAAAATAAATATTAACTTACATTCAGCTAAATATTCACACAGTTGCATGTGTATTCCATTCCATTGCATTTCATTGAAAAATATCCATTTTAGAAGGAAATAATTATACAGCATCACGGGTTTATATTTTTACACTTGATCTCAAATTGTTAAATACCTGTATAGACCTGTGTGTATTTCTTTCTTTTTTTATTTGTGACAATTGCATATGCAGCCTTTTAGATGACCACACCATTTAGTGGTTTATTGGCCAGATTTGACCAGATTTGTTGTTAGCAATTAGCAGCCTTTTCTAGTCAGGTCATATTTGTGCTCTCATCACTTGGTTTCCCCAACATCTACATCTGTTCAGGGGGGAGGTATAATTTAGGAATTGCATATATTTGCCATATATGAACACACCACAGCATAGTACACAGTGTAAATAGCACAAGATTGTTCTCTGTATTGAACCCATTCACCCAATAGAAGCAGCCGGCAGCCAGGAACACAGCGCCTGCGGAGCAGTGTGTGGAGACAGTACCTTGTTCAAGGGTACCTCTGTGGTTCCACTGGCAGTCCTGTGATTCAAACCCATAAACTTCCGATTGCAGGGTTGAAATTCCTAATCACAGGGCCACCATCTGTAGTTAGTCATTCTAAAGCTCAATATGAGGCTCATGCTGTTTTGATTTGATATTATGCATTAACTGATAACTAGCCTTTGTTTGAGCTTACCTACAGCTGGCCTCTGCACTGAAACCACAACAGTTTGAAGAAGAAAAATGATAATAATTATTTAGGCAAAACTTGCTCTTTATACCAAGGACAACACTTTGTGAACACAGTTGTGGACAATTGCTTATTCTTGCAAAAGCTGTCACTGAAAGGTCTTTGGTCAAAGACATGATCTTGGTATGTTGGATTGTATGTTAGTAAAGATTGGTGAAGTGGTAGCGTTTAACGATGAACTGATATTTAAGACGATGATCTAACTTTCTCAATGAGGAATTCATTTGTCTGGGGCGTGTGCGTGAGAAAAAATGGCTTATATATCATCGGTAAATTCGAAATTTACCGCTGATTAGTCTTTGAAGTTACATTAATGAGGCTATTACTCTTTGTAGTCACTTTAATGAGGTGGCACAGCAAACCCTCTTTATAATATGGTCATGCATGGACTGTGAGTACACTGTCCTTAAATGTAGGAGAGGCCCTGTGCTCAGGCCTGTCGCTAATTTAGAGCTGTTAAAAGCAGTGTGTGTCAGTCTGGACCTGGGCCTTATAGCTCACAAGCAGTTAGCAATGCTAAATAAACCACTGTTACACACACACACACACACACACACACACCCAACTGCTTCCCCTTTCCTCTTTGTCATTTCTTCAGCAGCTGAGAGCACACTCAGAGAACTCTAATTATATGTGCAAACAGAGCACGACCTGTTGAAATCCATATTACCGTATTACAGGGGGTTGGCTCAATTAGCCTGGGTAAATAGCACTGGCAGCCTCAAAAGTGCCTCTTATCACCCTTTTTTATACTCTGAGCGCATTAAAAGGTGTTGCTCTTTTTTTAAGCCTTGATACATCATTACAAGAACAGAAAAAAGCTGGTTAAGATTTTTTTTTTTTACTTAACCAACTCTTGGTATGTTTGGACAAGGTGGAGGGGGAGGGTGTTAACTAAAGGTGAAGGTCTATATTCATTAGGTTCCCACAGCTCAGTCATTACTTCACAAGGGGCCCTCATTCACACAGTGCTCATATTCGCACAGTGCATTCAGTCATTTATGCTTTTAGTCTTCAGGATGCACTGTTTACCACTACACTCAAGTAAACTTTCTTAACTCATTTCATATCCAAAAGAAGTATGTAGGGAATAGGATTGTTGTCTTCCTGTCTTTTTTGTCTGGCAAGCACATTGCTATTTCCAGACACTGTGTTTACTCTGTGGGCAGAAATAGGTCTCCACATACAGCCTCTACTCCCAGACAAAAAACCATAAAACACCACTCCCTGAGATTTTATTCTGTTATTTTTATTTATTCATACAAATTCGCTGACCTAAATTAAAGGCCTGCAACATTGAATCTTGTGCAGATGTTTAGCTATGGAGTTGACCACAACACAATATACTTTTGCTTCAATCATGAATACTGAACTACAGCACTTGTTATTCATTTGTTTTGCAATTTATTCATACAAATTTGCTGCCCAAAATTAAAGGCCCATGGCAATTCGTATGAATCATTTTTATTTATCGTAAGATTAAAGGCCAAGTCATGAATTCAGAACTGTCAATTTAAATTTCTGTAAAATTTTCTTCAAAGTGCTTTTACACAGAAGTAAAGGCAATATCTAAAGGCAAAATCACCCAAGATGTATCATGCAAGTGACTACTGGAGTATTTAGCCCGACCCAAACATTAGTTTGGCTGTAACTGTACTTAGTATAGTGATCACGTCACATTAGAAATGTGCTTATTCTGTCTCCAGATGAACAGTAAAATGTTACTTTGTATTGATTCATACACATTTACTGACCTAAATGATTTCTATGTCTTTGGAGGTCCTCCAGTTGAACTATGCATGTCTGTCTCTCAGTAACAATGTGTATAATTTATAAAACTGGAGGTGAACTGATTTTTTGTGAATTCTTTTCTCATCCCTCTCCATTCACTCCTTGTTGCTCACTAGTAGCTCAATATATGTACATGACACAACAGGGCAGCCACAGCCACAGCCACAGGTTCTTATTTAAGACAAGACTACCAGAAAAAAAGCTTAATTTGATTGTATTGGTTAATATCCAAGTCAGTTTTCATTCTGCCGGCTGGATGCTCTCTAAAGGCTCAAAGGCTTAAGGCCTTTAATGTTAAATCCTGTTTTTAACTTTGGCTTGAATGTAGCTGTAGCAAGTAAAGTGACCATAATAGATCTGCTTCTGTCTCCAGTCATGAATATTGAATCCTAGGTATCATTTGTAGTTTGAGAATCAGTTAATAAACTCTAATGCTGTTGACACAAACAAGTCATGGCATTACCCCTCTCCTCTAATGATGTGTGGCTCCAGTGCTGCTTGGCAGCTAAAGGGCAATTATATTAATTCCACTACAGGGCTCCACGAATGGGACAGCACAGTAGATGAAGCTCTCATTGATTATGCCTGTCTGTCCACTCTGTGGTCTGTCTTCCTGTCGGTGATTCATGGCACATGAGCCCACTAATGACCAGTGTCAATGTTCAAGCTGTGTTGGAACGTTAAGCAGCCTACTCCTCTTTACCGAAGTTGACAAAATGGTGACATAGACAAATAGACAAACTGCTCAGGAGATGCGGAAAAACGCTTGTTCAGAGGCGAATCACAACAGCCGAGCCAAAAAGAGAAAAAAAAATTTAACATGGACCTGACTGGGCAAGGCAAAATAAAATATCTCATTACAAAAAAAAATAAATTGAGTCAAAATGTGTCTACATTTGGAACCCTGTCTAGTGGAACTCTTTACTATGTAGATCTAGGGGTTCTGGGGTTCTTTATAGAAGTTTATAGAGTGTGATTTCTATTATTGTATAATAACAGTAGCTTTGACAATGGGCAGCATGGTAGCGCTGTCACCTCGCAGTGTCAAAGTCCTGGGTTTGATTCCCAGCGAGGGTCCATTCTATGTGGAGTTTTTATGTTCACCCCATGTCTGTGTGCAGAAAAATGCTTGATGCCTATAATGTTAAATCCTGTTTAGACTTCAGTTTGAATGCAGCTGATGCAACCAAAGTGACCTCACTACACAAATGTACTTCTATCTCTAGTCATGGAACCATATATATCTACAATTTTCTGCCATAGTCCCAAGACATGCACTTCAGGTGAGTGGGATGCTAAATTGGTCCTAGGTGTGTGTGCCCAAGATGTTTCTCCATTTTTTTACTTTTCGACATATGGGTTAGTTTCCGGTACCTCCGACGACCCTGGTTTAGGATAAGAACTTCAGATAATGGATAAATCAATGGACTTGCGAATAATAAGGAGAATAAGAAAAGGAAGAAGAAGACAAAATGCTGGACCAGAGAATATAAGAATCCACCATCAACCCTACTGAAGCAACAACAAAACAATTACCGTGGCACACATAAAAAGCATATAAATGGAGTTCTCATTGTTCTATCTAATCAATTACTTTATTGAAGAGTCCATATTTTCAGGATTAAAAGTAGAGGCCACACTGGTTGTATAGCATTCTATAAAGTGTGGAGTGTAATTAGTGTCCAGTGACAACAGGAAAAATAAATGACTAGAGGTTCATAAAGGGCGGTGAGCTTGTCACCGTATTGATCTAGCACATTTGAGTCAGCAAAGTGACACGGCAAAACTCATTCAAGTTTAACCACCCTGTGCACCACTTTTCTTAACTTAAATATAAAAAGCAGATGAAAACAAAACCACAACAGCAGCTTGATGTAATACATCACTTTCTATCATCTAAAATGAAGAATGCAGTGCATATTAACCTCAGCTTCAGATGCTCTGCCCACAGAGCTATGCAGACAGGCATTTATGGTATGCTAAAATGGCCATAACTTTTCTGTATGTTATATATTTTCCATGCATCTTGGCAGGCCCCCATAACAACGAGTCTCTAGTCGCTGAGTTAAAAAAAACAAAACATCTGTTTAGTTCAGCATTATTACAGTCTTTTCTTCACGGCTAGTAAATGTGGCATCCTCATGTATTTGCAGATACATACCAAATATATTTTGTTCCACAGAAGTCATGGCAAATGAGCATTTCATGTTAAAGTAAGTGTTTTTTGGCAGTGTTACAAATTAAATTGATTAGGGATTAAATCCTTTCCAATGACTATCAGACATCTGACTTTCAATACTAAGTGGTTGCTAACCTTATACTTATGGATTTTTAGAAAAAAGCTAACATGTCCACCTCAATAGGACCAAACCATGGCCTGCTGTGCGCTTCACACTGACTCTTATCCAAACACATCTGCAGTCCCAACATGCCATGGTATGCAGACAGGCCAGTGGCAAAGCACACAGCATGATGGACGAGAGAAGAGGAGGAAAAGTGGTATATAAAACCAATCAATAAGAAAGGATCAATGCTTTTGTGAGGGCTCAAGCAGACCCCTGGGAAGGTCCTGGCTGCAGAGAACATGCAGGGTGAAGTATTATGGTAGTAATCCCCCTTCTCTTTTTCTCAGAAAGGGCTCCAGTTGGAAGGAGTATCACGCTGGCCCCATGCTTTTGGCCCACTTTTAAAGGAAATGCTTCTTCTCTGCCTTTGCCCCAGGCTAAATGAATCAGAAATTTAAGGGAGTTAAAGAACTGGAAGACTCCTGTCCCGTTAATGCTTCACTGCTTGCGATATGGGCACTGACTGGAAGTAGAAAAGACATGTCTTAAAGCAAGACTGATGAAAATAATCAAAATAGATTTGCAAATGTTCAAGTCAAGCATGTGAGGACCTACTTAGGGTGGTATTTGGGTTGTTCTGATATGAGGCCAGTCCTCACAGATGAAAAATATAAAAACCTATTACTTTAGATACAGGTAATGGCTTGAAAATTGCCACATGGCAACTGCATTAGCTTTGGAACCAATTATACTTGCTCTCAATATGAATCACTTGGGGAATTACATGATGAAAACAGTATATGTATATATGACAGTGTTCAATCATATTTTCTCTTAGCATATACAGCATGTAATGCAGTAATTGACTGCTGATATACTGAACCAGTTACTCTGACAGTAAACTGTTGTGTAAGGGTGAAAAAGAGTCTGGTTGCCATAGAGACAGCTCTGTTGGCATGCACTCAGGCCCTGAACCATTTTTTTATCTGGTGAGTCTCAAGGGGGGGGGGGGCTCAGGTTTCATGAGCAACTTTTCCAAGATGTTTCTCTGTTACTATATTAAATTCCACCATCAATTTATGCAAGGAAATGGAATGATCAGAGGGAGTGAGTGGAAATGATAAACGCTGGATGTTCCACTGACTAACACCAATTGTTTATTCCAGAGATAGCTGCAAGGTAAGGTGGCAAAATGGAAGGTTTCATGAAGGGTACACAATGCTTTGTCTCTTCGTTTTTTTGCTTTGATTAATTAATGGTATCGCTGTCTCAGTGTAAAGTACTTAAAGTAATATAAAGCTACAATGCTGAAAGGGATCCTGGGCTACAGCTGTCATCTGGAATTACACCACCCATCAATCAGGTGTTAAAGCCAACTTTAATGACAAGCTGTTTTGGTGTTATGACAACTTAGGACTCAAAACAAATGTAAGGTGAAAGTAAGAAGTGATGGTTTCTATTTCTGCAAGCACTGAACACCTTCCATTTATATCTGAAGGCTATTGAAAGCTCCTCTTCAAAAATTATGAAATTAGTTAGTGTTCTCCTCCAAGCATGTTGAGCTGTACAATGACATTACGTTAGTGTTTGAAAAGATGGTGGTGCGTGCCATGTCTAGCCTTCAACCTCCCAGCATGGTAGCACTGTTTGATGGCAGAGACCAAGCTAAAGGGTGGAACTGTCCTCAACTAAATTGTTTAAACCCACCACCACCTAAAAAAATGTATTCCCTGTAGTTAGTGAATAATACGCCTTAGGATGTAATAAGCTTGAGGAGATTCTTTTAAAGTTTAAAGAATTTCATTAATAGTTATATTATAAACCATTTGTCCCTGTCAAGGTAAGAGCACCTGGCCCACAGACTCCACAGTTTGTAGGGGGTCAAATTATGCTACAAACGAGTTAAGCCAAGCATGTCCCAACTGTCTCAAAAATGTATTTACCCAACATGCAATGTTCGTATTAATAAAAAACCTTACATGATAGATTGGCATCAAATGCAGATGAGAAGGTGTGGTTCCACTCCGTTGCCTGATTGCCATCAAATCTCGGTTATGCCTACCACACTACATTAATTCAAGACATATTGTGTCCTTGTGCCAAAATGCCTCTGGCAGGCTGTTGACATTGCAATGCAAAAGGTGACACTGTAGGCTGTGTGTGAGGATTGAGTGGATGAAAGGCTTGATATTTCTCAGCGCAAATGACCCACTTGGGCTTTAGTCCATTAGCCGGGTGAGGATCTGGACAAATAACGCCATCTGCACTGTGCGTGTAGTCTGAGCGTGGAGGGAGGCAGGAGGGATGGAACAATGGATGGATTTGCTGGGGCCCTCATAGCCACATCAGGATGTGGTTGGCTGCTGAACTCCCCGGATACTTGCAGAACCATTATGTGACACAGAGTGCAGCCTGGACTCGGACTGGAAAGCTGGCATTGCCTGAGCCTTACCCTGAGCAATTGTAGCAGCAGAATGCATCACTGGTTCATAGCCACCCCACCGGTGTGTGTCATTACAGCCAGGACAGCTCAATTTTGACAGCAGTTAATATGGCCTTTCCTCTTCTGTACTTCCAGTGCTGCATTCATCAGAGCCGGGTTCATCCACAAGTGCTTTCCGCAATAAGAGAGAGCAAGGGAGAGATAGAGAGAAAGAGACAGATGGATGGAAAAATGGCGACATTAGTTTCTTGTTCAAGCAGGGTTTGTTGTGAGAAAAGTGCCTTCTTTTATTGAAAAAGAATTGCACTCCGTTTTTATTGTTTGCATATCACATTAAAGCTCCGTTCCATTCTACTGGGTATCGTAGCGGAAGCATCAGCCATTACAGTGATTGATTTTCTCGGTCGCCAGACGCGTGCCTGTGTTAGATCCATCACCCATTTGCCTGCTCTTTGCTCACATTCTCACAGAGAGTGAAAAACAATCACTGCCATTCTGCCTAACAGTGCAGCCATGCTAGCTTCTTCTTTTTTTTCTTTCTTTCTTTTTTTGGTCTATTAAAATCCCAGACTTCAGTAGATTATTATAATACTTATTGTCTCTTGAGTCCCATTTTGGATATGGTCTGGTGCAGTCCCCTCTGAAAGAATGTTTGGGCTCATGGTGAGACACTAGTTACATGTCCATATGCCCCAGCGGGGGCATTCACAGGCAAAGATTTTCAACACTTATTTCAATTATAGATGGGGCACTTCTATACACTCCTTATTGGCCTATTATCTGCCTTAGTTTCCTAACAAAATATGTGACAAACATGTGGTGCAATCTGAGTAATATAAGTAGCATGTCCTTGATATCTCTTTACTCTGTTTTATCCAACATATTGTGAGTGGTCCTCTTTAACACATTAAATCTGTCCTTTACTATACTCAGTGTGCAGGCATGTCCATGCTGGCAGTAGTAAAATGGATCAGCAGGTTGAATTGAATCTTTATATGTCTTTTCTATCTCTGTTTAAAAGAAGCTCTACGCTGCCTTAATTGTTGAAAGGACATCGCAATGGAATCACTTTTTATAGATTCCTTTAATCAGTGCAACAAAAGGCCACCGCTATGTGCAGCATTGTCCCATTTATGTGTTTACTTGCTCCTAATGTTACTCTGTGAAAGAATATAAAAACCTTTGAATTTATGGCAATGTAAGGTCTTTATGGCAATGTAAGGTCGACAGAATACGCTTCGGTTGGATGTGTCATTAACAATGACTTACCTCAAATGACAGTACTCTTAACATTAGACTGGATTCTTTTACAACCTCAGCAGGGATTCATTTTTTGATTGTATTTGATTCTTGATTTGATATAGTACAAATCTCTCCCCATTATTATACTAATAAAGTTTCCCTTATAGTCACGAATGAACATCACAGGACACAGTTTGAACAATGTGAAATTATTTCTCTGCCAGCAATGGCAGTCCGGGCAGACAGTACCTTGTTCAATGGAATCTCAGTGATGCCATTATCAGTCCTGGGGTTCAAACCCACAACCTTCTGATCGTAGGGGCAAGTCCCTAACTACTAGGGCACCACCTGCGCCACAACTGTTTCCATTTTCAGTTTATTAGAGCATTAGGCATTATAAAGTGAAAGTGAGCATTCTGTCATATGTGAACACACCACAGCACACAGTGTGAACAGCACGAAATTCTTCCTCTGCATTTAACCCATTCACCAAGTGAAGCAGCGGGTAGCCAGGAACACAGCACCCGGGGAGCAGTGTGTGGGGACAGTACCTTGTTCAGGGTACCTCAGAGGTGCCTAGCAGTCTTGGGATTCGACCCCATGCCTTGCACGGCGAACGCCTTAACCACTAAGCTACCAGCTGCCCCAGTATTTTAAAGAAAAGTAGCACTTCAATGTGTAACAGTCTAATGCTCTAGCCATAACCTCAAGCTCACAAACTCACAACACTCTTACATGCCAGTTATCCTGTGGCACAATTCTATACAGTACGATATGATGTATCTCAACATTCCTAATCTTTAATCCCAATTTCTTTTTCATGCATTTTGCTGATTGTGTGAACATACTGTCCTTTTCTTTACACTATGATGTAATTAACAGTTTGTGTAAAAGGTGTAATTCAACATCCTGCAAGGGTGTCAGCATTACATTACACACAGCGAAGCTTACATCATAGAAGTGTAAAGTATTGACAGATTACACTATATGGACAAAAGTATTGGGACATCTCTTAATTGTTGAATTCAGGTGTTTCAATCATAACTACTGCCACAGTTTGTTAGTTTTCATTCATGCTGGATATTTCACAGTCACCTGTAAGTGGTATTATTGGCAAGTGGAAGCATTTAGGAACAGCATCAACTCAGCCATGAAGTGGAAGGCCATCTAAAGTCAGAGAAGGCTCAGGTTCTAAGGTCCATGATGTGTAAAAGATGCCAACATTGCTGATTTCATAGCTAGAGAGTTCCAGATTCCACTGGCATTAATGTAAGCACAAAATGTGTGCTATGTATTTGAATACAATGTCAATGATGTCCCTGTTGGTGTAATGGTCAGGCATCCCAATACCTTTGTCCACATAGTGTGTGTGGTTTAATGATGATCATTAAAAAATGTAAAACCTTTAAAAATAATAATTAGAGGTGGGCATAGATTATTTTTTTAATCTAGATTAATCCCATTGTAATCTTGGAATTAATCTAGATTAATTAAGACACGTTAATGCCGATAACGGCCCAGCACTAATAATAATTAAATACACATATACCAGCGTTAGATGGGTCTGCCAGCATGGGCTTGTCTAAGGCTGCTGTGGTGAATAGGTTGTAAAAGGGAAAAGAGGTTGAAAAGATTTGTTACATCCCTTGATAAGCTGTCTGTGTGTACAGTCAGTCAGTCAGTCACCGAGGTCATATCACACATTTTTCCACCACATTGAGCTTCTATAAGTGTCATAACATCTGAAAGGTTTCTTTATCTGTTCAGTAGACTGAGCTTATTGAAAGCAAAAGCATATTGCAGTTTCTCTTTATGCAGCCCGTCTGAAGCATCAGCAGGTTAAAAACAAGGTTTCTGCCCAGCCCTTGGAAAGGATTTGCATGTTCGTATTTTATGTCAGTGTAATAAAAAATGTGTGATATTTCATTTAAAAATACATATTTCTAATCCTTTGATTGTATCAGGCAAGTATTTTTTTTCACCGGAACCATGCTACATTAATTCACTTAAGTGCCTCAGGCAAAATATTGTGATGATAGAGACATCCATCTGTGCTTTGTTTTTCAATCGCATTCAAAGATATGAGAGACAGAACAACATGGTAATTACCACAGAGACACATGAAGTGAGTCTATGATCAGTTCAAAGCATTCAGATAGGAGAACAAATCTTTAATCTGTGGAAAGGTGTGATATCTCTCAGGTCTGACCTCTGTGTAAGCCAGAGACAGGAGCAAATAGTAACTAGTTACACCTACTTACGTGTATCCACATAATAATGGGATGATTTGTATTTTCAAGTGTTTTTCAAACTTGTACTCTCTGTTTAATAGGATATTCCATTATTTGTAATTGAGCCTGGAAATATTTATTGTTGCTGTGATAAATTATGGCAGTAATCCTTTTTTTGAGAACACTGTGGATATTGTAAGTACTTAAAGAACACTGATCTAATACATTGCATAGAGGGCATAATTAGTCCTTTTGAATTTAATTTAGTGCGGCTCTGTAGAAAAACCATTGCATTCATAGGTTTTGATAGTATTTGTATAAAGTAGTACCACTACGTACTTAAGCAGATTTTTGTGCTGTTACTTTTGTACTTCTACTCTAATTGTGCTGGGGAAAGGCATTTTTACTGCACTCATTATTTCATTGCTTCAAAAGGTTCATCAAAGCAAGAGCAGGAGTTTGTTGATAAATAAGAAATAATTAAATAATTTTCATTTTCGAATTTAAAAAAGGAACTGATCAGCATTGACACTTTTTTGTGTAAAGTTCTGACTTTGCACTGGCCCATCAGTACACTGGCCTTTTTCCCCACATTAAAATAACACAGGTCAGCAGGTCAAAATCATCAGTGATAAGTTTATGTGGGTTTTGTAGTGTTTTTCATGCTGATTTCAAATCTGTGTTTAGTTTTTCCCTTGCATGTACGATTTTTGTGATGAAGCTAGTTCTATACTGCATGATAGTTGGCATAATGATCATATAATAATCATATGCTAAGCATTTTTGAAGAAACAGTGGTAGGTGACTGACACTGATCATTATATCTATGCCACTGTGTGACCTGTCTGACTTCACACTGAAAATATTGAAACAGTTACTTGATCCGTGCCAGTGGTTTAATAAAAAACGCATGCAAGTCTATTGCAAATCCAGTATTACTCATAATTCAAAAAGTTGATGTGACTGAAAAAACTGAAAGCAAACCTGAAATCAGCATAAAAACTGGTTTAGAAAAGTGTGTTGTGGTTTTTTTTGTTGACCTGTGTTATTTACTGTGCTTAAGAATATTGCTTCAATTTGTGCTCTTATATGGGCCGTAGTCTCTGCACCCTCAACCCTCTATGCTGTTTTGCAGCAGACCAGAGATCTTCATGATATCACTGAGTGAAATGCTAAACACGAGTGCAATCCAACCCGATTGCTCTACAGCTGGTTGAAAGGCTTGATTTGTTTTTGGCTGGCGTTCAGTGGCCAGGCTATTTGGCAGCTCAGTCTGTCTCTGTAACTAAAATGTTACATGAACATGATTAACTGCTTGATCCGAAAAATATACAAATTTGGAAAGCCCTCATACCCTCAAGTCGGGGTAGCATAACATCCCGTCAAAGCCAACTGCTCTGCCTCACATTGCTGTTCCTCCTTGTAAGCCACGTGCCTCACCCTGGGCATTTAGTGTTGTTATTGGTGGGATTTAGTCAGCCTCAGTTTACACTACAGACTTATTAAATCAGACCTGTTTAGATAAAAACTAGGTTTTGGTTGAAAGGGGAGTCCAAGGTGGTTTAAAAAAACTGGCATGTAAAAACATGTTCTGAGTGTGTTTGTGTGCGTGTGTGTGTGTGTGTGTGTGTGAGAGAGAGAGAGAGAGAGAGAGAGAGAGAGAGAGAGAGAGAGAGAGA
>JBBPDC010000001.1:43263307-43278700 GCA_037974485.1 Hemigrammopetersius urotaenia
ACCAGCTCACAAAATAGCAACTACTTTTTGGAAAAAAAATTAATCTTGATACTTTTTACTGCTTTCTTGTTTGTTTGTATTTATTCTAATGTTCTCGTGTGTTTTTGCTGGCAGAAACAAACCCAATGCTGATATAAATGGTTTCAAACAATTGCCACAGGTGCCTAAGACTTTTGCACAGTACTGTGTATATGTATGTGTGGCATGCATATTTTATGTACATATATAAAAGTCTTGGCATTGTATGAGTGTGTGTATGTGCATATGTGTGTGTGTGTGATTAGCAGAGGAAAGCAGGCTTGCTGTGTGCTCTGTGGTAGATACAGTGTGATGGGGGGGTGGCATTATCAGTGGTGCGTGAATGAGCGCTGCTGATCCAGCTGCACTGATTAAAGATTAAGGCTCTACTTTACAACCTCATCTAGCAGGATTTCTCCCTCTGCGCCAAGCTCCACATGCCACGCTCCACAAGCACAGGAACTGTAGCTTCCACAGAGAAGACCATAAATGCTGTCTTTCTGCCCTTCTTCCCTCTGAACCTTTCGGCCACCATGTTCCAGTCTCAGACCGCTGCTTAGTGTGATAGCATCAGTCTTCATTGGCGGAGGCTTATCACTGCACCAGAGCTGCCATTGTGTGTATAGCTATGCTTTGGATCAGTAAAACCCTTCATAAATAAATATATATATAGGTGCCCGGCTTACTTCCCTTTACTGACTCTGCAAGAAGACATCTGAGATGTAGCAGGTAAATGTTTCCGGATGGATATTATTACTTTCTACCATGTGTGTGCTTGTGTTAAAAAAAAAAAACCCCAAAAAAACATTGGAGATGCAAAATTTGCAATCTGTGTTTTATTATGATTTTTTAAAAACATTTTATGTGTAATGTGTTGCTTTGCAATGCTTTACATTTTCTCTTGTGTTTGATGTTTAATTCTAAAATGCATTTAAAAAAACTGAATGTAAGTTGGGTGCCTGTGTAATTACATATGAGTAGAATAGAAAAATGGCAGTAATTACTCTTCAAATTGAGCCACAATAATCAGCTCATAGACAAAGTATAATGAATTCAGTAATAATAGTGATGTTCCTGATATGCATGAGCATGAACTACCACTCTTTTTCAGTACCTAGTGTGGGCCTGCCCTGCATCACAGGTACCTTCTTTCATGTTCTCTCTCTTTATCTTTCTCTGTCTCTCACTCTCTCTCTTTCTCTCTTTCTCTTTTTCTCTTTCTCTCTCTCTCTCTCTTTCTCTCTCTCTCTTTCTCTCTCCCTCTCTTTCTCTCTCTCTCTATTTCTCTCTCTCTTTCTCTCTCCCTCTCTCTCTCTCTCTCTTTTGCTCTTTCTCTCTCTCTTTCTCTCTTTCTCTCTTTCTCTCTCTCTCTCTCTCTCTCTCTCTCATTATGAGTGTTCCTAGTGCAGCCTCCCAAAGGCAGTCAGACTGGAACAGTTATAGTCTTCAGTGCACTGGAGACTCCAGCTACCGCCCGTGTGGAACACCATTAATTGCGTTGTTAAATGTTATTGTACAGGCTGGCGTCTCGAGTGCTGTTTACTAATGAAACATGTCGCACACCGAGACAGTTTGTACCTATTAGATGTAAAGCGGTGGTCCCATGCTCCTTTCTTCATAGAAGAAAAGTCAAACGAATGGAGACAGTGGGGACTGTAAGAGGCTTGCCTTTATAATGCCCATGTTACCGTCTTACAAATAAAGATGCTAAGGATTCTTTGGGGCAACACAATATAAGAAATACTCCTGGTTCCCTAAAACAGTCTGCAGGGAGCCCATTTTACTCTATCCTTATGTGATGCAGGTTATGTTGGAGCAAAAATCCAGACTGACCAGGGGTCTCTAAAGGCCAGTTTGAGAGCTGCTGCCCTAAAGAGCCTTTTAAATTGATAGTTTTTATAGAACCTTTTAGGAGTTGAATAACTTCTTTATAACATGAAGTTTCTATATTAATCAAAAGTTTCCTCCTAGAACATTGTGCTCTGTACACCAAGCCAGAGTGCACAGAAGTCTGAGTGAACGGAGAGATTTTTAAACCTGCCTCCAGGTTTCAACATGTCCAGCCTAGTCGCAGACTGTGTCCTGCTTCAGATGAATTGAATGAGTTGGGAGCAGTGTCTTAATTTTCATTAAGTGCCCTTTCCCCTTGAGGCCGTGCAACTATGGATTCGGCTCTTAACTGGGTTTCCCCTGCCACTGATACACAGCCAAATTCAATTTGGTGTCTCCTGGGTGCTCTCCCTAGGTCCTGCACTGATGCTCACAACAGTAGGAACTTGTTCAATCATGCAGGCACCGTGAGCTGTACGCAGCCTTTAGAAGTCGAGAGTTTTTTCTTTGGCTTTACTATTCAAATGTAATTATGATGTATGGAAGTGCCCAGAAAGTTATGCATTCACTTTATTTGTATCAACAGGTCTGCACTTTTGACTTTATTTAGTTTCAGTGCCATGGAAAGACAACAAAAGAAAAAATGTATAGAATTTATTTTTATTCATAAAAGCATAACACATGTATGCATGTGAGATCTTTATGAAATTGGAAATATCACCTTTTCTACGATCCACAAATGTGTATGGATTGAACGTTTAGAATTTGCACTTTTATTAAGCTGTAAGAGAAATCATTAAAATCATTAAAAAGAAATCATTACATGCTACTATCAGTAACTTTTTAAGTGAGTGTGAGTGTGTGTGTGTGCGCTCATTTGCTCCCATACATGTGTTTTTGTGTAGTGTGTGGCACCATAAATATAAAAACAGACATTTGTCCGCTCACAGAGGCCCAGGCTGGCTCGGCGGTGCCTCTGTAACTGGGATTACATTTGTTTCCTCTGTCATGCATGGCTGGCTGGCTGTATTAGCCGGGGTGCTAGCCGCGCAGTGGCATTCATGGGGAGAAGGCCAGTTTCTAGTCGAAAGATAAAGCTGTTGGATTTCACATCACACTATGCTCACTGACCTTCAGTGAAATGTTATACCTCAGCCCAACCCGGTTGCTAGGCCTGTCTCAATCTCTGACTCAGAGAGCCAGTTTACAACAAAGATATAAACCTACAGGACCGGAATTTTTCGAGAATTGGAGTGTAATGTCAAGCAGGGTGTGTGTGCGTGTGTGGTGGGTAGGGGTGGTCTTCCAGGAGGTTGTGTGGATAACCATCTTTGATGCTTAAACAGTGTGTCAACAATTTGCATGCATACTGTTGCCTAAGATCTTAATTAGTCCAGTAAGAAACCAGGACATTTAGATGAGTTGCATGAAAGACAAGCTCAGTTTACATGCATGCTAGCATATTCAGAACTTTGCAGAAAGTGCAAAGTATTCTAAACTTTTAAGTCATAATGTAAATATACATATTTGTATGGTAATAATAAATATAAGAATATTAATATAATATTCATCAGAATTTTAGAAATATGGATTATGTGTAACATTTGTTCTTGAGAAATGTTTCTTGTAAGACGCCATCAAGTTTACATATGAATGAACTTCCTGTCATGGTTACCGGAACAGCATTTAATGAGCAGGCATTTGACCCATCCCTTTTAATCTACTAGGGCGATGCCTCACCACTGTTTTGTTAGGTCAGTAAGCTCAGGCCACAAAAATCCTCTCTTCCTAACCACACACACCATTAAGTTCTCTTAGTGATTCTATAAATGAACCACTGTTGCTTCCCTAAAGAGCCCAGTTCAGAGAAGACATTTGTAAGCATGAAGAACATTTAGAGATTTAAAGACTTTTCACATAATGCTATGGTTCTTTTCCAATTTAAGGGATCTTCCTTTGCGTTTTTTTTTTTGTTGAAAGGAATTTTGAAGGTTCTTTTGGGGACCAAAAGTTGTTCTCTTTTATGGAATCCCCTGGTACTTTTACATTTGAAAATGATGAGCCTGAACAGACTGACTGTCAAACAGAACAGCGGAACCAATAAAAAAAAGTGAATCCTGCATATTTAGTAAAGGTACAGGATTTTTATTTTATTACTTTTGTTAGATTTAGTATAGACTAGTTGGGTGTGTTTCCCACCATTTAAGCTTATCAGTCTTTTTCATTTCATCTAAAAATCTGCAGTTTTCGTTCCTGACAGATGAAAATGAGGGATGCCTCATCCTTTGAGCCTTTTCATCTTTTGTTGCTCTTGTTTGATGTTGGTTTTATAAAGATGTCATTACATGTGTGCAACTGCAGAAAGCTCTGCAAAATGTTTTACCAGAGAGTCAGTGTAACTATCAAGAGTATTTAAGACTTGTATCTGGATAGACATTTATGCTTGGTAGTTTCTTCTCCACCAAGTCAGATTGTAATCCGGTTGCTATGTGCCATGTAATATCCAGATCAGCTCATATACAACAAACGCCTTTCTCTCTCAGTCCTTGCTTTCCTGTACAACTCAAAAAATACATCTCAGACCACCTTCTGTGCATCTTCGGTGCATCTAGACCTGCATGTTGGATAAGCCCTGTCCACATATAATCCTCAATAACTGTGAAATATTATCACACACTGTGTTACATCAGATTTATACACCAGATGCAATGCAATTTGTGAGTAATCCACATAATCACAAAAGTGAACGAACAGAGTGGATGTGTTTAAGTGCAAAAAAACATTATTTGCTCCTAAAGAAAATACACATAAGGTGTCGATGGTTAGGCTTCCTTCAATTTTGGAAAAGTGAAAGGGGCACAAAGAGTTTCACCACCACATTCACGGGCTGAAACTGCAAGGACATGCTTTTGGAGATCCTAACACTGTACATCACAAGGCAGAGAGCAAACTAGTCCTTTTGAGGTTCATGAAAAAGTTCCAGTTGCTGGGACACAGCTGATCTATCACCTTTGTTGTTGCTATGTTAACACCAGGGACAGCACTGATTGACCACTGAGTCATTTGTGAAAGTTTGCAAAAAAATTATATAACAGAATAAAACAATGTAGCATTTTTGTTATCCCAATTTTTTTGGATGTTAGAATCAATCAATAAATTGTGCTTGGTGTGTAATATCCTTTATCTTGAATGCTCTGGGCAATATTGTCCTGGACTGCATGCTTTAATCTCCCTTAGCTTAGGTCAGCTGAAATTGAAACTGTCAGCTGAAATTGTGCTGTTTACTGGTAGATTTGTTATTTAGACTAGTAGTCTAGACTAATATCAGATCATTGGTGTATACATATTTATGGACTCACTGGATTAATGCTGTAAGAGCCATTACAGCACACAGAAAAGGTAAAGGTTAGTATTTGTTCAGCCCAGTAATAAAGACACGGTATGTGTTGGAAAGGTCATTATACACAATGCATTGACCCCTATCAGCATCCTTCAATCCAAGGTCTCCCTTTAATTCACTTCTTATATACAGGAGCAGGGACTACAAAGCCTTTACTGTCCTGCTGTCCATTATGCCTCTGGCACTGCACCGCCTGCTTCAACAGCATGTTACACTGGACACTTATCGTGGGCCTGGTGCAAGAGGGACATGAGTTAAATGGCATGGGGAGGTCAGGTGTTCTTTATAGAGAAAATGACCTTTCCACTTTACCTGGTACTCAGCCTTGAGGATATGATTAGCTGCTACAGCGAGACAGGGAACTCGAGATAGAATGGAGATGTATTTTGCATGATTACATTAGAAAGCCTTTAGGATCTGTAGACATGTACAGCAGCCGTTATGGCATTTATTTAAAGGATATTCTTCAATTTGTACTTCTCTTTACTGCTCACCCCCACTGAAGGATGGTAGGGAGAGAATGAGAAAGGGAAAAAATGGGGATAATAACTCAAAGCTTGGAACAAAAATAATATTCTTAATACTGTGTCAAAGACCAATGGAGATGAAGACAAATGGTGGTGGTCCCTTGGGGTTCATGGGTGAAAGAATTAACAGAGCTTGTCACTCTGACCCAGCCTCCTCCGTTGCCATGGAAACGGACGCCCGTGTGCCTCTGGGTAACCGTGGTGACACAGTTGCTGCAGCAGCTAGTCTGCACCTTCTCTCCTCCTAGGCAACAGCAGGCAGTGTATAGTGCGGGGATTAGGGTTCACATCTCAAGCAGCACAAAAGAACCATAATCTCACCTAATGGCATCTAAGGCGAACATATAGGAAGACACTATCAGGGTTTTTTTTGTCTCCGCTATAATGAGCCCTCAGTTATTGGGTGGAACACTCAATGTGATCTGCTTACTGTAAAACACCATTTTGCAGAATCTCCTCACCTTAATCCACGACAGCTTTCGTACAGTGACAAGTCACTAAGAGGTGATTAGAGGGCATTTTAAATCTGTTGTCATGTGTGCAAAGGAATACATGATGCAAAAATGCAAATATTACTAATGACGCATGAAAGCTAGTTGGTGCCAGTCAGCAATTTGCAAACGCATCCTTCCCAGATTTCATTCACATAGCGTTTCTGGGTGCAGCCTCCTTCTAAATCCTGGTTCCTTACAGAGGCTCTCCTTTTAGGTCTTGGTTCGTCTACTTCCTCTCAGAGGAAGAAGTTCTGAAAGCTCACAGAAGGTTTTTCTTTTTTAGTTATGGTTCCTCTGAGTAGTTCTCCCTTCTGCTCTTATGGTTTTCCTTTGAGTTATGGATCCCCTAAGCCGTCCTTCCTCATCTGCTTATTGGGTTTTTATTTTGAGTTACGGTACCTCCGAGTGTTTTGTCCTCATGTCTTTAGGGAGTTGTTCCTTTTGAATCTCCTTTAGAGGTACTCATTAGAAGATTGAACCTACATTTATGGAAAGCATATATGAAATTGTTATAAGAAATTGGCATTTATGTTAAGTTTAACTGATGTATGGCTGTAGCAGACAGACTTGAACCATTGGAAGTAATATATAGCAATAATTTAATTTATTTAATTCAGCCTTGGATCTGGGTGAAGTTAACTAACTGGATAACATTCAGTTAAAAATATTATACAAATGAATGTCTGTATAATGCATGTTACATATAAGTTGTTTGAATGGTTGGTTTATGATTTCCTAAATGGATCTAGTTTAAAAAGTACTTCTTTTTGGAATTTGTAGATTAATCGATGAAATACAATACTATAATACATATTATATGATGTAATATTCATATTATTATAATTATAATAATGTGTAATAATAATATAACTGTCTATTAATACCCAGTGATGCATTTTACATGTTGTACTTCTACACTTGGTTTAGATTAAGTCTGAAATGCTGGTGATTCTCCAGCTCCAAAGATCCAGTGCCCCTTACAGAGCCTGGGTCTAGGCCTGAGAATGAGGAGAGTGGAGGAACAAACCCAGATAAAAGTGAAGCTCTGGTCTGCCAAGAGCTCACTGATATCCCAGCTGTGTTCACTTTAGCTGCCATCCCCTCTCACCTCATTCGTTCTGCGCTGGTCGTGAGGCCGAGGGCCGGGGGTGTGTATAGTCCAGAGAGAGCCTGGCTTCATGCATCATATTACTCTCTCAGCTCCGGCTCTGTGTGAGCTAACGCTGCCGGATCACTCAGCATTACAATACCCTGTGAAGCACTCCTTTGCTGTTGACTTCTACCAGTCTACCAGATTAGAAACTGCACCTTTCAAGAGAGCACTGACAGAGAGAGGCAGGGAGGCAGAATATAAATTTGTGCACGCTTTCCTTGTAGCTGGATGTACAGGCAGCGAAGTAATCCTGCGTGGAGACAGTGATAGTATGCATCATGTGGGCAAGGTTCCTGCTCTGATTAAATACAGTTTGGTGGATTAATGAAAAGAAAAAACAAATCATCTTTGTGAACACACACCACTGTATGGTAACCCTGTTAGGCTGTGGAAACTCTTACTCAGTGCTTGGCTTTGAGCATACAAATTCTGTCTGCATGCACACACACACACACACACACACACACACACACACACACACACAGAACAAATATGGCAACAGTATGCTGACAGTCTAGCTGTGATTAAAGACTGGATTTTCAATGCACTCGGATGAAGTGGTAGACACAGCAGCGATTAAAGTCATTTGATCATTTTTTATGTAATTGGGCCTGTTTTGAATGTGGAACGGATGTAACGCTGTTCTGACGACTCATTGAGACTCAGTTTGGACTTTGAAGCGCATGAAGTGGCTACCTGGAGTCACTCTGTGGAGAGGAAATAGGCAGTGAGCTTTGTTGTGAATCAACATGATCTTTGATCCTTGCTCTTTTTTGTATTGTTTATTTATTTATTTATTTATTTATTTTTAAATTGAATATAAATTTCAGTTGGAGCTGAGCGCAAGCCTGGAAATGGCTGGACTGATATTGATGTAACTTTACAAGAGAAGGCAACATCTTTTCATGGTGCTTAATATAATAAGATTTTAGTTTATTTTCATTGGTCTGTTCATAATGAAATGTTCACACAGTATAGAGGGGCAGCTGCTGTGCTCAAATCATGTAGAAAAAGACAACTCCAAAAAAAGACTAACAGCCTGATGGTAGAGAAAGCTGATTTTGACAAAAGCCTCAGGACTGCATTACTGTACCTTCAGTACAAAAGAAATACACTTATTTATATTGTTCAGGACACAAGGAAGCTATTTTCATGATATATGAGATTGTATTTCAGAGATTGTGGCAAGTGTGGTGTACATTTTACGAAATGCTATTAACATGTTTGATCTTATGTGGATGTACTTCAGCAAGGTGCCATTTACAGTGCATCCCCAGTGTGATGAAATTGTCTGATTTTACTTTCCTGTGCAAAAAGCACATCAGCACATCCATCATTTCCAATTAACTCCATTCCAATGGCTTTTTTTTCTCTCTACCATACAAATTGAAAAACTCAAGCTTTCTTTGGCAAAGAGAGCGAGAAGACACCTGGCTTAGGGACAACTCTAGCCTCACCTATTAGTCAGCACACAGCAGACACAGCTATTTATGCAGCTGTATGTGGATACAGAGAACACAATTACGCTTGTGTTGAATGTGGTTGAGATCAGTCTCAGTCTGCCTCTGAATGTGGTTTGAGTGGGCCGATCATAATACGATCACAATGCATCCTGCGTCTGTTTACATTCAGTCAAGTGAAATCTGAAGGGGATCCAATGATTGAGAGTGCATGTTGATACATGTGTAAACAGCCTCTGTATATTATTTACTGTATATGGCCATGTAAACACTTGCATGTTGTCCTGAGATCCTGGAGGAATGTTGTTTCTTTTTGCTGTATGCTTGTAAGTGGTTGGCGTGACAGTAAAGTTCTTCTTGATCTTGATCTTGAACATTGCTCAACAAAAGCCACTTCCCTGAATTGCTAAAGAGATTGAGGCTTTCAGAAAGAATAATAATAAAACGCCACCAGCTCCGCTGCCCTGTGTTTGCTCTTCCAGTGTAAACGGCCGACATCTCGTTGTTTTGATTGCTGCTCTGGTACATAGAAGACTGTCAGTCTTCCTTAAAGCAGATCCAGCATGAGGCCAGCACTTGCCAGACGAGTTGCCGGGACATGACATGTGACGCCTGTTTAAGGAGGGGTTAGCGTTGTCTACACCCTCTGCCTGAATTCTCACAGGTAAACATGTGCTGGATGAGTCAAGGCTTGCTGGAAGTTTGACGTAGGCCGATGAGCACTCCAGCTCCTCAAAACAAAATGCCCTCTCTGATACGAGAGTGTCAGTTACTTTTGGAGACTGTGGTGTGGAATTAGTAACAGATGTCCTTCTAGCAGAGGGAAGAATCGACCCAGGCTCATGAGGGCCTTTCCTGAACAGGTACAGTGATTTTGACTTGTCTACCTGGCTAAATCTCTACTCAGAGCTTCATTAATATTATTTGGATGTTAAGGAGATGGCCAAACGTAAACAAAGCTCTAGCAATCAGCTCTCTCAAAGTAGCACTGAGGTTTGCGTCACCACATTCCTCTCTCTGTTTATTCCGTTCAGTTGGAGAGGAATCCATGGCTGTTTTTTCCCCTTTTAAGTTCATATCTAAACTAAAGACATAAAGTGGAAACAAACAAATGTATTGGCGAATACAAAACAAAGGTGCCAGATAGGGTCCATAATACTAAAGGAGAATCCATAAAGAACCTTTTCATGGATTGACCATTGCTGTAAATTGCATGTGTGTGTACCATAAAGGAACTTAAAGTTAATGAACCAATTAGGACATTTCCTGAAATCACACGTCCGAGTTAAAATCCTCGGCACCAAAAAGAGCAGCCATTATGATATTAGGGCTTTGTTGTAAAGATTAAACTGTGCCGTGTGATGTTGGATGTAAGGTTTTCTTGCGTGTCTCTTCTTCCAGCGCTCTCCTGGCTGAGAGAATGATTTAAGACTAACACGAACAGCTCATTACTCGTCCATCTCCTGCTTAGATCCATGATTGTTAGAGCACAGCTCTCGTATTTTGGCTGAATAGTAAAATGGCAGTTTGGCAGCTGGTTAGCTCGTAATAAGGACAGCCTGCATGTTGCCTTTGTGTGAAAAACGCTCTCTTTTTTCTGGCAGTGAACCATGCATGTTGTTATTCAGATGTTGAGACTTGGGGGGAAAGCGTGTCGGCTAAAAGTCTCTGTTTTCTGTAACTCTTGATGTTGATATTAAGCATGTGAATTGCCTAAATGAGGACATGATGGATGTTCTATAGAGTGTGGTGTTATTTACAGACAACTCTGAGCAGTTCCAGGCAGAAAGAGGGCAAATCGATGGATTCTGCAAATGCCACAGCAAGGGAGAGTTCAGCCAGCGAAGTGCGTGTACTCCTTGTTGAACATGCACGTCTTTCTCTAAATAACTTGCATGTCAAAGAGCTCTCCAGCTTTGTTTCTGTAAACATGGACAGTGGGATATTTTGTGGTTATTCACTTTACTCACGGGGCGTGCACTCCCTCTAGAAGCTCTAATTACAACAATAACCTTTAATTATGAAATAAAGATGCTGAATAGGATTATCAATTCAAATCTAATTCTCTGCACCTCGTGTCCACATGATGTATGTAAATGCTCTCAGATTTCACGTCCGATTATTAGGCTGCTGTTCAGTGGTGCTGCTCCACTAATTTATCACAAATATGCTTCGTACTGTTAACAATAATGCACCATCAGCTTGATGAAACGTAATGGATTTACTCCACAATACTCCAAAAGTGTGCTAATTAATATCTTGATAATCAGCCCCCTGACACAGCCCTCAGACTTCATCACAAACAAATGTTTTAGTGAGGCAGATGGTGTTTGGGCTACATAACAGAATGGCGCGCTTAATTATCCACTCTCAAACGCGCTGCGCTCCTGCGAGCTGGCCAGCCCAGGGCCCTCTCATTGCCATGTATAGGATACTGGTGAGGTCTTTTTTTTCCCCTTTTCTTTTTGCAGCACTAACCAAAGAAGCAAACTTTATAGTCAGTAGTTCATATACAGACCCTGTTGCAGTGGCCCTATTTGTGCACTGCGAATCTGCAGTTTTATGCGTAGGTGCAGTATTCATAAGGTGTAGAGTGGAGTATTCTTAATAGATAACATTTACAATAAAAGCAGGAATTTACTTGGTTTAAACAGAATAAAGGCAATATATTGTTGAAATATATGTAAGGGCGGGCAATATGATAATAGTTTAGTATTATCGTGATAAATTATGGCTCAATGCTCTATTCTGATTATATAATTAATATCATCAGCACCAACCAACTGCATTAATGATTACAAAGAGCGTAATTCATGTATTATGTTGTTGCAGATTTTGTTTAGCAATCTTAACTGTGACCATACCATTGTGCTTTTTCTGTTCCTGCCTATCAAATCACAGAGAAAACTAGAGTACAAAATACTTGTGATATGTATTTTATGTAATGGAAATGTATCATATTGTATTGTTTTTTGTCATTTCACCCAACCTCAATATGCAATTTTGTCTTTGCATTTGCTTACTTTCGCAACAGTTATATTTATGTGAATGTATTTTTATTCATATGGAAAAGACGCACATGTTCAATCCAGTAAATGCAGGAGACCTCGAAGTGGAGTGCTCATTTGTTTTTCTCTATGGGATGTTTTTGAAAATTGCTCCTATCACGACCTGTGGGAAAAAAAAATGTTCCAAAAGTGATGCATTTTTCTGCATGCATATTTCCCATATTTCCACATTGAATGTTGCCTTTTCAGTGCTGAGGAGTGTTAGCTTGCTTGTTACATACATATATATCAATATGTATATAATGATTCATATTTTGACTCCGTAATGACCTTGTAATTCAGAGGCCCCTGTCATTTTCGGGGCAAAACATACACACATGACGTCCGAGGTCTGCTGTTAAATTGGCTTCATTCAAAAATGTACATAGTTTCCGTATCAGTAAAAACTATTCACATCGAAACAATTATTGCCGAAAAGGAGTAAGCCAAGTCATTAGGGCTCAGACTGTTCGGGCAGTGCTGATCTTCTCACTGTTCAGAAGGTTTATGGGACTGTAATCTAATCAGAATTTTAACCCTGTCTTGGTAATCTATTAAGGCTGCATACTGGTCATGTATAAGTCATAAAGAAAATCAGATTACAATGTTGGAGTTAATTAACAGTGAAATGCATGATGAACTGATGAGAATTTGATCTTTATGACAGCATGTCAGTGAAAGCATTTCTTTTTGGATGTACAGGCAGTGTACCTTCGCTTTAAGAGAATCTGGAGAATTATTGTTGGCGTTCTTCTTTAAATTAGGATATTTGGTCAAGAATGAGGATCCAAGTCCCTTGGGATGCAATTGGCAGTTGGCAGCAAATTAGGCCCAAACGGTGCGCTGCGCTGTCATGGCAACAGCGCAATTAAATTACTTTCCTGTCAGTTGTAATATAATGTTCTGTGCAGAGACTCATGAGACCGCAGCGCCCCACTGGAGGCTGAGCTAGATGAGGGCTCCTCATTGGAAAGATGCAGTGCATTGATTTTTCATGAATGATTTCAGTGTTTGTGTCTCACTTTGAGCTGCGGTAATGCAGTTCTGAATGAATTTTGTTCCACCTTTGAAATGCTTCTTACCTTATGTGGAACTGCTGAAGCCCTGTCTTGAAGAAAATTTCTGAAGAACACTACTTTTAGGACACAGCAAAGGCTTGTGGACTGTCATTTTGTTCTTTGGTTGTCTTTTGCTCATGTTAACAATGGAACATCTATTTTTGTCACAATGGGAAGTTCTAATAAAGCCATTCTGTCCAAAATTGCACAGACCTGCTGTAGTATCACTGTGATGAGCTCTAAACTTTGTAGTGTTGATGAAAGTATGAATTGTTTTGCAGAGGTATCTTTTGAATTCACCTCAGTGCTCATATACATTCATATACACATATCAAATGTTGTACAAATAGTTCAATGGTCTACAAACAGTTATTAAACAATCTACAGTTATTTCAACGTTAAGTAATACCAAAATTATTTGCTTGAATTGTGTCAAGCATTCGAAATCTTATGAACTTCACTAAATAAACAGTTCCTGATTCAGATCATGATTTAGGGGCCAGCCTGGTGGCTGAGGGTTCCTTCTGTGTTGAGTCCTCCCAATGTCTGCATGGGTTTCTGCCAGGTATTCTGGTTTCCTCCCACAGTCCAAACACCTGCATGACAGTAAAACTAGAGATAAATTGCCCCTAGTTAGTGAGTGAGGGATTGCAGGTGTTTTTTGCGCTTTTATGAACCTGTGACCTGCCCAGGGTGCTTTGCTGGCTTTCACTCTATGACTCCGTGACCCTGGTTAAGGTTAAACAGATCAGATGATGGATCAATGGATTCAGATCGGTCAGTTGGTTGTACAAGAAGAAAATTTGTCACATTAACACAAGGCACAAAACACAATGATTCACTTCATTCCTTTGATTTAGTATTTTTCCCAGTTTTTTCCCCTCATATTTATCTACTCTTAGGCTAGGACTCCTGTCCAAGTCACACAATACTATCAGTACTGGTAGGGTAAAGGCATATGCTTCCTCTAAGAGGGAGGCCATCCCACCCAGAGAATGCTCTCTTGGCCTTCTAGCTACAGATGACTTTAGAACTAATGATCTTCTGACGACAGGACCCAACACTCAGACAGCTGTGGCAAGAATTGTTTTAATGTAATGTATTTTATTCATTTCCAACTACTTGGCATGTTCTTCATGTGTAAATTCAAAGCTCATTTTTAATCCACTGCGGTTCAGAACACTAATTATTCCACATATTATTTAAGGTAGATGTATGTGATTTGAATGTCTTGATATTTCAAGCCAGCACTGTTACTTCCTTCAAACTCACATAAAAGATGTGACTGAAGACAAGAGGGAGAAAAAAAGGAGAGAGACATAGAAAGAGAGAGTGGAGAGAGAAGGGCATGAGGTCGACGGGCTGCTCAAACTGATCCCTGTCACACTGTCAGAGAGGATTTAGAAGGCTAGTGACTGTTTTTTTCTCGTCGGTTTCTTGCCATCTGAATGTGTGCTTGATTGAATTCCCATTACTGCCTGCCCCGCAGAGTTAGCTGCACTGTTGCAGGGGGCATTATAGGGAAATAGATCGTACTGATGTTATTGATACTAAAGCAGGCCCATGGGGTTTGGCATGGATTTCTGAGCACCACTTAAAGGCAGATCGCTCCTTTAAAAATGTTTCTCTGAATATGCAGAGTCCAAGTCCTCTGCTGATTGTGAGTCATTATTGTGAGTGTTTACTGTAGTACAGTATTTATCTGGTGCCAGCCAGGTGCCACTCTGCTGAAAAGCTGCCGCTTTAAATCAACATCAGCAATAGTACAGGATGTCAATAACTTTGATATATTCCAGGAAATCATTTTTTAAGTTTCACTGTATTTCTTGTCATTTTAAAACTGCTTTCAGTGGGAATGCCCACTGACTGTATATTTTTGTTCTGAGGTATAATCAATGTGCCCTAAGGGCTTTACATTTACATTTACGGCATTTATCAGACGCTTTTATCCAAAGCGATTTCCATTCCTTAACTACAGGGGACAGTCTCCCTGGAGCAACTTGAGGGTTAAGGGTCTTGCTCAGGAACCCAGTGGTGGTGTGCTGGAGGTAGGATTTGAACCCATGACCTCTTGGTCTACAGGCAAGTATCCTACCACTAGGCCAGCATAGTTGTTTTGAGCCTCATTGTTTTCTGTTTGTGTAACATAAAAGTACTTTATGGTGCCAGTTGATATGATTCTGTTTCACTGGAAATGCTTCACACTTTAGATATTAATCTGCAGGCAGTGTATGTTGTTGTTGTTGTGTGTGTATGTTGTGTATATTCCAGAAAGTACCTCTTGTACGTATAACACATTCCCAAGCAATGAGAATAGAAGGACTGTGCCGATGTGGTGTGTGTGTGTGTGTGTGTGTGTGTGTGTGTGTGTGTGTGTGTGTGTGTGTGTGTGTGTGTGTGTGTGTG
>JBBPDC010000001.1:43285529-43309115 GCA_037974485.1 Hemigrammopetersius urotaenia
CACACACACACACACACACACACACACACACACACACACACACACACACACACACACACACACACACACATATATAGTGCCTTCAATCTCAGCTAAAGCTCATGGCACACTTTCTCCTTTCTTTACATGCGTGGATGAGCAGTTCAGATACAGAGGAAAACCAGAATAACCCCCGCATGTGTGGTTTGCATTTCACTAGAAGCATCACAGTTTCTGTTTTAAAAAATAAATCCACAAACTTGTCCACCAATTTCTGCAGACGTCAATCACTGAAATGTAACTGAAGCCATTCAGAGTGTTTTTATGTGAAAGGATTCATTGTGATAACAGGCTCAGATTTCTTTACGGTGGTGGTAATGGAAACCTGGGTCTATGACGTAAATGTTTTATTCTCTGCCTATGATGACTAGTGAACCTACATGTGTCACCTGAGTGTCTTGTGCTATAGTTTACCACTATAGTACAATAGTGGTAAACCTGAAAACAAATACATTGAAAAAAATACATTCTTGGCCAACATCCTAAAAACTATAATAAAACTATAATAAACCTTTAAAAAAACTATTAACTGGTTCTACATAAAAATATTTTCTAGTTAAGAGTTAAACATGACAAGGTCAGTCAACTTTATGCTGATCCTTGCCTTTATGATTTTTCATACAGAATTTGTAGGTGAAATTAAAAAGAAACAGATATTACTGCCTAGAGTTTCCAGTTAAGGGTTAAACGTCTTGTTCTGCTGGGAATTGGTCATTTTGGTCAAGTTGCTTTACTGTCTTTATCAGGCTATTTGTGGTCCAAGTTACAGGAATCCTTGCAGCGAACTGATATCATTTTAATGGCCCCTGGAGAGTTACACCACCCATTTGTTTTTGTTTTAGAGGATCGGCAGAGAATGTGCCGAGTGAGGGTGTGCTGCGGTTGTAATAATGGTACCTGTATTGTGGCTGACTGATTGGGTCTTTACCGCTTTAGACATATCAATCAAAATAATACATGAACACAGGAGAGCCATTTACATAGGCCTCAACTGGGAGGCAAAAACTGAAAAAACTAAACATATTGCTTTGAGTTTGGCTGAAATATCTACCACACTATGCGTTTTCAAAATAATGTGTGTTATTGTTTTTTGAAGAATGATGTGTGTGGATAATCATGTTTGGTACAAAACATTTGGTCCTCAGTCCCCCTTGTCCGTACAGTCCTTACATGGAAAGCCCCGTTGATCCCTGTGACATCCACCTGTTTAGCCTACAGGCGTTTAACCGTGCCGAATCACTCAGGAAAATATGAAGTGTATTTCAGCCTAGACTGCTTCATGAATGAGACACAGTGCAACCAATCAGAAGAAAGATCATATATCAGTCTCAAGATTATACATCAGGCTTAAAGACACAGTAACAAAAGCAACCTATTTGTTTGTAAAGGATATCATAGAGTGAATTATGACTTTTTGGTACATAAAGCAACACAAATGTCATACATGTGTCTGTGGAAGTGTTTGAAATGTTTCTGAGAGGGTCACGTCTGCACTGGCTATATGAGTTTTGAATGGGGTTTAGTTTGCATGGCCTCGTTGGCCTACTTAATTAATGAGATGACTAAGTCTGTTTTAATTTCAGATTCATCGTGGATTTGTTATGTATTCATGCATCACTCTCCATACTGAAGCAGTGAGAGGCGAATTAAAAGAAGCAAAATAAAAGACTAAATAAGCAAACATTTGATCGAGGCACAGGTCTCGGGGGTTTGCAGAGGAACAGGGCCTAATTAGCTTCCTCCAAGATGAGACGTCGGATTGAGAGACCGGGAGATCGCACTTGAGACTGTAGACTTGAGACTTTTATTATTCTTTACCAGTTTAATGGACTGTTATGGTCATCCAGTGATGTTTCTGGCATTATCTGCTCGTCTCACTGACTCGTTCCTTGCTGCAGCGGGTGAAGGGTGAGCTTTCCGCTGTCACTGTCGTTTGTTTCCATGGTACTGTTATGAACACACAGCATGAACTTGGCACCTGAGCTCTGCTTTTATGGGCGGATCAGCCACTCTCGTGGCCCTCACAAAGACACCCTTACACCTACAGGCACATACATGTGTGTTTACACCGAGGCTTCTCTGACAGCCAGCCTAATTAATGCATCTTTTCCAGTGTTGTCATCGTTTCCATAGCAACAGAGGTTACACAAGAGAGCAGGTACTGTGTGATATAAAAAAGCAGCTCGGTGCATCACCTGTGCTGTTAGTCCTCTGTTGTTGATTCACAGCTCGTTGACTCTGGAGTTCAATTGAATTCAGCTTAATTATTTAAATAGGACTATGTCAGACACAATGGAGGAAAAAGGGCCTGTGAACCCCCTGCACTCTCTCTCTCTCTCTCTCTCTCTCTCCCTCGCTCCTGCTTCCCCATCTCTCTGACCCGGTAATCTTTCTCTCAACTATCTCTTGATTTCTCTGCTTTTCTGGTAGACTCTTTCCCTTGTTCTCCCTCTCTTTCTCCCTCTCCTCTCTTTTTTTCTCTTTCTTTCTTTCTTTCTTTCTTTCTTTCTTTCTTTTGCTATCTCTATTTATCTGTTTTCTTTTCATCTCTCTCTCCCTGTCTTTTTCTTTCTCTCTCACATTCTCTCTCTTATTCTTTACTCCTATTTCTTTCCTATTTCCTTCGCTCTCTGTTTCCCTGTTTTTTTTTCCAATCTCTCCCTACCCCTCTTACGTTTACTCACTTTCTGTTTCTTCATTTTAGTGCATCACCTGTGCTATAGGTTCACTGTTGTTGATTCACAGCTTGTTGATCCTGGAGTTCTATTGAATTTGTTTTAATTATTTAAAGAGGACTATGTCAGACATAACGGAAGAAAAAGGCCTGTGAATCCCCTGCACTTTCTCTCTCTCTCTCTCTCTCTCTCTCTCTCTCTCTCTCTCTCTCTCTCTCTCTCTCTCTATTAGATAGACTAATGGTGGCTCTCCTGGTCCACATGCCAGTCAGTGGATGATCCTCATGTCAGATAAAGCCTGGCTGTAGCTGCTCACTAATGACACTGTGTGTGTGTGTGTGTGTGTGTGTGTGTGTGTGTGTGTGTGTGTGTGTGTGTGTGTGTGTGTGTGTTTGCCAGCTGCCATGATGCATGCAGACAGATGTTGGGCTGTGAGCGAGGCCGCAGGAGAAAACGGCCTCTGCACGCCAACTTTGCTGGGACATTAGTGCCACACAAACACACACACACACACACACACTCATGTACACACACACATGCACTCACACACATACAGACATTACTGAATGTAAGGCTCTCTGGTACTGAGGAGGCTCAACAATAAAATCCTAAATAACAATATAAACAAGTGTAACAACAACTATGTTAGTGAGAACAACCACACACACACACACACACACACACACACACACACACAACTGGGTGGAAAGGTCTCTTTTACCGAGGAAGTTATCCAAAAACAGAAACAGCAGCAACTTATGTATGTTTCAGCATCATTTGCTGAAACAGTAACAGAGGTTTCAAAGGATCATCCAGTCTTAACTGTCATTAAGTCCAGACCATGTCATGAACCACTGGTCTTCGAATACAGTGAAACTGACAGCTTTGCATTTAAACCCAGTGTTCAGCCCTAGCACTCTGTCACATCAAAACCCCAGCATGTCATTTTTGAAGGCCTGTGACAGACTCTGCATCAGGCCAGCCAAGTGATCTCCATAATTGCTCAATTGTACATTTCATCTTGGGGGCGTTAAGTGCAATCTTTCCTTTATCAGTGCATTGGCTGTCTTGGTTCACTGGGCATTTCTTTGATTATTCATTCATGCAATCAGATGCAATGAAAAAACAGTACCATTTACTGCTGTTATTTTAAGCAGAACACATAAAAATTCAATTTATAAACAGTCCGTACATGGGTTACTTTAAAATTAACAGCATAGGCTGGTGAGTCGTAACAAAGCAGGGTAATCAAAGAGAGCAAAGATCAGAGGGGATTTTTTATTTTCTCCCTGGGTAACCTACAAAAAAAAGCTCAAACGTGTTATTTGACCTAGCTCTCTGATAGCCGTGTTGGGATGATAAGAGTTTCCTCCTTCATCAGTGCCAGGCTGGTTCGTGAGGGTTATGTAAATGTCTGCTTAGGCTCAAGCTTCTATTTCATGTCAAAGTGCTCTAGCTGTAATTAGAGTTTTAAGCACATGATTTTTTTTCAATTTCACCCTTACGAGCATTAAGAAGTGAAAGAGGAAGAGGCCAGGAGCTGCTGACAGCGGAGGGATGCTTGCACAGTATTGATCAGTCAAGGCTGCAGTGTCAGCATTTAGTGGCCAGTTCCCTAGAGATGCCTGTGTTACCAACAGTAACCTAGAGCAGTGTGTGTGTGTGTGAGAGAGAGAGAGAATTAGTCTTTTGTACATTTTGTAGGAAAACTTAAGAAAAGCAGGGCTGAATCTACAGGTCCATTATACATATGTGTATTTACCTATTTGTGTGTGTGTGTGTGTTTGGCTCAAGTTCATATACAAAATAAATAGTTTCTTTCCTGCCATAAATAAGTGTGTAAGCACACACGCTGTATATTGTGTATATTAGCTTGTGCCATCGATTTATAAAAACTATCCTATGCATGTGTGTTACATCAGTTTTCTGAGATAACGTAAGCCCAAAGTCAAGCCTGTCTAATAGAAAAGGAGTTAAGGGACTGTCCAGTTGGGCAGTTATCTGGCTAAAAATATGGATAACATTTTTTTTTATTGTGTGTATATCTATGCATACATGAGTTTGTGTTTTTTACATCTGCCTTTTGGTCAGTGGTGGTTCCTCTTTAAGACCAGTAACAGGACAACGGTGGCTTCCTACTGTTTCATATTCAATTCCTTGATTCATGTTAATTCCTTTAAATGAGGTTTGACCATGTTTTTCCTCAGCAGAACTGGTACTGGGTTCTCCCTGACCTTTAGAGACACTGCAGCCAGCGCTAGACCTTCATCTTCACACACACTTGAAATAACCAAAGGCCTATGCAGTGTAATGAGAAGGCCTCGTGGGTTGCATATGTTGGCCTACACTTACTCTATAATCTTCATTAGTGTGAAAGGCGAGGTTGTATATTGCAGGGATTAAGTGTTAGGGTGTGAACAGGGCTTTTTGCATTGCTGTTCTAAATAGCAGTGAAAGTTAAATCTGATAAGGTTGACTCAGAAACATGTTTCCGGAGAGGGTTCTAATGGCTGTTGGCCGTATGCTGAGCTCGTGGGGGAGGCCATATTGCTTGCGTATAATCTCAGCATGTGACGAGCGTGTCAGAATAAACATGGTGCGCTCACGCCAAGAGAGACCATGGAGGCTTGTGAGTGTGTGATTTAGAGGGGCTGTTTCTCAGCAGGACTCGATCTGGCTGCCCTGTGCTATGGGCACATACGCATGCTCATGCATGCACACACATGCACTTACTGACTCACACTCCCAGTCCTGGGCATCCTTCCGGCGCAGGCAGCGCTGAGGGAGCAGGCCTTGTCTCCGTTTATCATGTCATTGCTTACTTTAGTGTCCCCGCCGTCCTCAGGATGGCTGCAGCCTCTGGAAGGGAATCCTCTTTAATTAGGATTACACATTGTAGGTAATTAACAAATTATCATTTTCTCTGTGCTCTTTTCTTTTCCACTCTTTGCTTTGGTCCAGTTCAGTTCAGTTTATTGTTTGCCGGTTGTTGAAGGGCATTAAAGTGTCTAAATTGGAATGGGAGCGTTTTCCAAGCTAAACATAAAAAAAAGAAAAGAAAAAGGTGTTGTTAAATCTGATTACTGGATAAATAAAGCATTTAAAGGACAATTGTCTAAAACACACCACACAGCCTTTGTCCAGCGGAGGCATGATACTGTTGATTACAGTTGATTACTTAACACTAAAACACTTGCCCGTGAACCCGATGACCACAAAGTTGCAGGTTCAAACCTCCCACTTTCTACTATTGTGTCCTTGAGCAAGACAACCCTCAGTTGCTCCAGGGGGACTGTCCCGATAACTAATGATTGTAAGTCATTCTGGATAAGGTCGTCTGTCAAATGCCATAAATGTAAATGTAAACATGTATAAATATGTTTTCTAGCATTGAAATGATGCTAGAAATAAAATTTTCTCAGTGTACAGTAGCATCACTTGATTCAAGATTCAAGATTCTTTATTTGTCCAATGCATAGTCATACAGGTACAACACGCAGTAAAATGTAGCCTGAACCGCTCCTTGTGACCGTGCAAACATTATAGACAATTTAAAAAAAATCTAAACACAAAGAAAAATAAAGAAATAAGTACAAGTAAAGTAGATATAAGTCTAAATGTAAGTACAATTCAATATTTTTTAAAAACAATTACATTTTAAAAAAACACAATCTGAATTAAAAGTAACAAGGGGCACCATAAATTGGAGATAAAAATGTAAGCTAATAAAATTTGAGGTTTTAATATGTAATTATATGAATGTAGCAGCAGTGGGTACAATGTGAAGCACAGCATCGTAAAACAGATCATATTAAGTCATTTAAAACCAACTTGGGTAAAAGAAAATAAAAACATGAACAGTAGATTTACTGTGCTCTGTTATGATGAGGATGATTTGCTGGACTGTTTAAATGAATGGACCACAAACCCCATCCCCCCAGGACTATCACTGTGGGGAGAGGGAGTCGGTTAAACCCTCTGACCTTCGTAATTCGCTGAGTGGTTCTGAAGGTGAAATGGGTCATTGCTACAATTTAGCATTTCTGCACATCCGCTGAAAACATTTTTAGCAAGAAGGACCCTTTAATGTGCCCTTTCGTGAAAAAAAAAAAAATACAAAAATGATCTCTGATCAGCATACAAGGGCACCTTCTACCAACCCAACTCAATAAATCCTTCCTTGTTAATCTTATTTTCCTCAGTATTAGGCCAGTGAGAATAGAGGTCACCATGTCTCCGCATGTTTGTCTCTGATTTGATTTCAACCACAAAACATAATGAAACAGATGAGGGTGATGAGTTAGCCAGTTAGCTATTAACGGATGATGACTAGAGGGCTTTAGAGACCTGAGCACCGATGTTATTTCAGACACCTTGATTTATCCATATTGTGTCGGGGTGGGTCATTGCATTCTTATAGATTGCTTTTCCAAGAAAGCCGTAATGGACTTAATTTAGGAAATCAGTGCTCTGCCCAATTGATATGATGGATTGCTGACTGTTGAGGGCAACCGACAAACCGCAGAGCAATCTAGACTGACTGGCTTCCTTTGTTAAGATAATTATAGAATAAAGGAAATAAAGGAATGTAATTAAGGAATTGAAATGTAGGAATATTGAGTGTTTTTTTCCTTCTTCTCTAATGAGAGCTCAAAAATCCAACTTTTGGATGCATATATCCTCACAAGTCCTTATTTCAGTGTTTTTAGGGGATCTCAAGGATGGGAATGGTAGGGAGGGGGCTTCGGGGGTGCTCATAATGCCAGGCCTTTCATTTTGCATGGGAGCTGATAGGATTAACTGTATTGGTTATGATGGAGTGTAGCGTCTTCAGAGGCCCACGGTTCTTAGTGAGAATGAACCATTCCTCTGCCAAGACTATCAAACAGCCTTTATATACTCCACCATTGCCAGTTGCCTAGGAGACCAGTGTAATCCAAGTGATTCTCTCTCTTTCTCTCCTCTCTCCTCTCTCTCTCTCTCTCCTTCTCTCTCTCTACTTCTCTCTCTCTCTCTCTCTCTCTCTCTCTCTCTCTCTCTCTCTATCTCTCGTCTCAGCTCTTTCTTCTCTCTTTTTTCCCCTCTCTGATTGGAGACTCTATTGACTCGTGCCATTGAGCTGGCCTTCAGACCGACACAGCAGCTGTCAGGAGATGGAAATAAATCAGAGGGAAAGTGCTCTAAAACCTATTGATTTTCCCTGATTACAGAACATTTGGAAATTTAGACCACTGCAACCGTTTCTGTGGGAGGCAAATATGAATAATCCGATGCCTCACATGCTGGTAATATCATACACTCCAGGGACTGCTGTGTCCTTGCTGGAAGTTTTATGACTTGAGTGCGTACACACACACACACACACACACACACACACACACACACACACACACACACACACGTTTTGAGTCTGGCCAAAGGTTCTTTCTCTTTTGGGGGAGGGAGCTGGGGAAGGGGGTGGGAGGGTAAGTAGTAACTGACATATGTTGCTGCTAAATTCAGATCCACAAATATGTGTTTTTTCATCCAAAACCATCACACCTTAATAATCCTAAAAGAACCCAACGTAACTAAGTTCCACCGCTGTGGATTTTTCTCTTCAGGCTTTGTGGCTCTCGATTTATGTTCCTTTGGTAATTAGAATTGATCGTCTTTGTTTAAACCTGACAATTTTTATGCAATGACAGAAGACATAGAAGCATGTGCCAATACTGCAGTTTGTGAGAAGCTTTGTCTCTTTCCTGAAGGAATGACACCCTCTAACTATTTGTAGTAGTTTCTCAATGAATTCTTCTTTCTTTTGCAGTTACTGTTCTTCTTATACAGCGTCCTAAACTACCACTTCCTTCTCTTCTTTTTATTTGCGCATTTTCCGCCAATTTTTTGTCCCCCTCCGCCATCAGATTGTTTACATACAGCAATTTGTCGATATGCCATGTTTTAGAATTGAATGTCATGGTGTGGTGTGCCCTTGCATTAAGCCCAGATATAGTTTAAAACACGCTGATGGAAACTTGACAGCTAATTATGCAGGCAGTCTCAGTTTGATCTAAAAATAATCTAAAATACATGCATTTACTGCTTCTGGAGGAAATAGGGTTCTTTGCTAAAAAGACCTTTCCATCCCAGAAAGATTATTAATACTAAGTGTCGGGGTTCATCATTCTCTTTAATTTCTTCAGCGGTTTCTGATCTCTGTGTGATGGTTTTAACATCACTTTCACTTTTTTTCAGCACTTCCATCTTGTATGTTTCGTTTTATATTTGATCAAACACAGTGTTCACGCCAGTGGTGATTCAGTGACTGAGGCTTAACCAAGCGATGTGAAAAGATTACTTGTGTGTGTGTGTGTGTGTGTGTGTGTGGTCTGTGATCAGGATAACATTGCTGCTGCGTCCACACAGGATTGTGTCTTGCTTGCAGAATAAGCAGTCACTTATAGAGCTGCCCCCTACTGCAAGGGAACCCATGATAATACAGGTGTTATTTTTTCTCTTTTTCTTCTCTTTTTTTTTTAATATCTTGTCAGTCATATTATATGAACACATCACTGATGTCTGGTGCTTAAACCACTTAAACACTATCATTTGTTCTTTGTATTTATTCAGTATTTATTTAGCATTTGCTTACTTGCTATTACTTTAATACCTGTTATTTAATTAATAGCATTACATTGACCATTCAGTTGTTTAGTTATTTAAACAGCTGTTTGTTGTGTTTGCCTAAGCATTTATTTCTTTTTTCGTGATCAGAATAGAGGTATTAAATCCTTTCATTCCATACAAAATAAGATCATTTGTATCAGTGGGGGACCCTCTTGTGTAATGTTGCTCCTAAATGTGCAGAAACGACTCTGCATTCATAGACATTGAAACATCAGTTATCAGCACAAGCCTGGAATTCTTCTGTCGATGCGGCCCTAATCAATAAAATGTATTACATTTCTCAAGCTCATTCTCATGCGATCTTAATTAGGGTGGCACTTTGCTGTTTCTTCATTCTGCATCAGATCTATCTGCAAATTTAATTTATCCCTCAAGTGCATCCTCTCCCATCTCCTTTTAGAAAATGCTGAGTCTGTCGAACAGGTCTCGAGCGCATGCATATGCACAGACATCTGTGTAAGGCCTATTTTGCAGGTCTTGTTTTTTTTATGGTGAGGTAGTTTATTGCTTTTTTCCGTTTCATTTTTCACCATCAATTGGAGGCAGTCAGGAGGCCATGGTGAGGCCAATGGCAGGGAACTTATTTCTTCCTTTGGTGCACCGGGTAAATGGAGTAGAATTTGCCTTATCTTGCCGCCGGTGCAAATCATTAACCTAACAATTCGGCGTAATGGAGAAATTGTGCTTTGTCATGTTTGATAGGTTATTTCACATGCCTGAAATACAGAGCCACCTGCACCCTGGTGACAGATGCGCTGTGATGTTTTGAGTGACAGTGAAAGTGGCTGCTGTCTTAGACACCAAATGACAGAATCATAGGGGGATATTCACATGGCATGCTTCAGTTGAGACACTAGGGTTTATTAAAGCTTCAGGCAGCAAATGTCTGAGCTTGACTTTTTTTGGCTACTGTTCAGACTCTAGACTCCAGTTTTTCATAGCAAATTGCAACAAATAACTTGTACTTTATACAGGCTCCAGTTTTTCCTGCTAAAAAAGTAAAATATTGAGAAATATAAACTGTATTTGAAGAGTGTGCTCTTGCATTGACACACACACTGTGCTCCATAAACATCATTATCATAGATGAGTATAGACGGAGTGAGGGGTCCATAAACGTATTGGTTAACACTGTTGAAGAGGACTGAATTTGAATGCAGGGTCTTGATTATGACTTACTAGAAAAATGAACATAACTGGGAACGTTCACTTGTGTGATTGGTTTGCCCCTAATGGCATTCAGACTCCAACAAATTGACCTGAATACTGTCCTGTTTATTTGGATCAGATGTGTTGGGAAAGCTAAAATATGCAGGCCTCCGGGATCAGGGTTGGGAAACTGTGTTTTAAAGAACTATTGTTGTAAATGAGTTGTGTAAGTGTGTAGAGCATTTCCACATAATGTAACAGTTTACCACCAAACTGTCCTACAGACGTATGTCTGTGCCAAGAACTATTCAAGTAACCTCAGCCCTTTGAGAGGTTCTACAGGAACTATATTGTTGTATTATTTAAATTGGAATAAGTAGAGTTATTGGGTATATTTCATTTACTGTTATTGTTATCAACCCGCAGACTTGTCAAAAATAGTTCTAAAGAACCTTCACATAGTATCAAAATCCTATAGCAGTACATCCAAGACAATACGTTTTATATTTTAGAGTTTGGTTCCACTCTAATGGCACCAGATCTCCAACAGATCATCCTGAAAGCCAATCCAAGAGATTTTGCAAGAACTCCTTGGATACTGATCATGGTTATTGAGTCTGGATTAACATTAGATATTGGGTATATGGGAGTCGCTGTTATTTGATCCGGAAAACAACATTCCAGAAAGTTTGACCTCTGACCACATGTTCTTCAGACTAGCCTCTGGCCGAAATGCTGCTGCTGTAGTAAGTCTGTGCTGACTGGTGGTGTTTGTACTTTTCTGTCTTTCTCTCTGCAGAGTATAGGTAAGGGCTCCCTGTGGTGCATAGACCCAGAATACAGACACAATCTCATCCAGGCGCTGAAGAAAACGCCTTATCATCCCTACTCCCAAGTGTTCACCACGCCTCCCACCTCTCCTCAGGCATATCAAAGGTAAGCAAGTGCCTGGCTGGCGATATCGATCCTCATACCTTTCTGCCTCTCCCTTTCTCGCTCTCTCTCACCCTCTGTCTCTCTCTCTCTTTCTCGTGTGTGTGCTAACAGGCCGTGTTAGCGCCTGTGTCTGCAGGCAGAGAAAGGCTGAGCAGAGCTGTCAGAGAGCCGCCCAGCACTGGGCTTTCTGAGCTGCTGCTGCTGCTGCCGCTGCCTCGCCGCTTCATTTCATTTAGATCCAGCTAACAGGTCCGCACGCTCCCAGCCACTCGACTGTGCAAGACAGAATAATTGCTTTACTGTAAAACCTAAACTGGCATATCATCCTTAACAAAGGATATGGAACAAATGGGCAGGCAGTTGGGTGGCTGGAGAGAGGAAATGGAGATAGGTGTTCCTAAAGAGGCCGAATCAAATCAGACAGCTCTAGTTACAACGCAGGAGGGGAGGGGGAGTGGGCAGTGCGCGCAGACCGAATCAGGTGTTGTTTAGGCACATAGAGGAGTTAGTGTTAGGAGGGAGTTTGAGTTGAAGAGGTGAGAAAGAGTTTGTGTAATGAGTTACAGAGTAGTTTAGGGTGAGGGTAGGGAGGAGTTTGGGACGGAATGTAAAGAATATAAAAAGTAAATTCATTTAATTCTAATGTTAATGTCATGAATCAGCTCCGTTTTTGATGTTTGAGCTGTCAGACAGTTTAAACAGAACTATGTGCTAAAATCTACTTTTTTATATAAACTAATTTGCATTTGGCAGCTGGCCTTTAAATTTCATGACAGCAGGACCAAGAGAAATGTCCCAAAACTACTTAAATTAAATATTTAAATTAAATATGTTAATGTTGCCATTTTTCCTTCTCTTGTAAAGCTCCCTTTTCAGACGTAACAAAATTAACTAACAAAATTACCCTGCTTGCTCAAACACACGCACATGCGCGCTGAAAACAAATGGTATGGGAGTAAATACTCACAAAAAAAAATAAATACTTTTCTACTGTAATTTGATTACTCCACCTTTTTTTTTTCCTAGAAAGGGTAATCTAATTACTTTTCCTCTACTTTACTCACACACTGGAAACTCCTGGTCCCGTAGCTATGGTGAGTGTATGCTGGTGTGTGCACAATGTGAGCTGTTCAGAAGTACAATAACCATTTCTTGCTGGAATAATAAATAAACTTTGCAGAGATGGATATTGTGTGCTTGTTACGGAAGTAGAAGCTGGGAGTGAAACCCCTTCCTATTCACGTCATTATTTTCGTTCTGGGACAGAGCTTTTATCGCTATGTGTGTGCAGTCTACTGCTCCTATAACACTAAAACATTCGGAAATTCAGTGATGGCATGAAATCCCTGCTTAACTTCCACTTGTGCCGGACTTGTGTAAAGAAACTGACCAGGGAGGTTATTGCATCCAATTTCGCAATTCTACCACTGTGTGTACGTGTGGTCAGAGGTGTGCGTTTATTTACACACATTTCTAAGCACAAGTACAAGTTCATAAATTCCACACTTTGCACAGAAACTGTCGTACGCACCCTTAACGCACAATCTGGGCTTATGCACGCTTTATTTCTTAGTGTCATATCGGCCAGATATTATACTGTTTTTCCCCGGACATCCTGGTTGTGTTTACAATCAAACTCACACAGTCAGCATGGACAATTTGCAAATAACATAAAGGACAGGCAGATGCAATGCACATGAAGGCTCTAGGCTCAGAGGACAGGTGTCCAGTTCAGTTGAGTAGCTCCTCTACTCAAACACACCCACATGGCAATTAATCACCAGGTGTGTTTCAGGAATCACCAAACTGTGTTGGATACAACCCCTCCAAAACTGGATCTGTTTAAAGTAAATGTGACCCGATATGCCGTAATGAGTCGGAAGTCTGCGTTCTATTTATTTAGATAAGGGCTGATTATGTTGAAAAACATCAATTTACAAAATGTACTTAGATGGCTATTTAAGTTGAATTGAAGCTCTCAAATCTTACAAAAATATTTGATTTGATATTTGATAAGTATTTAATAAATTTTGAAATAATTAAAGCTTCAGTCTGATTTAATGTATTTTTCTAAGTATCTAAATGCCTGTAGTAAAAAATTGTTGTTGAATACTGGGTGCATCTCTTTAAATGCTATGGATTGTTAAAGATATCAACAAAAAACAAAAAAACTTTAAATGCTAATATAATTCAAACGATTGTAACTTGACAACTGTTTAAGATACAGCTTTGACCAAGATGTCATTTTAAAGCTTATTTTTTTCATCTTTTCAATGATACCAGTGATACTCAATTTTGAATTTTCGGTCGCTGTGACTCATTTTGCCAGATCAGGTAACAAATGTATGCTTTCAGTGCATCATGCAAAACCACAATTTTATTACCTGTGCTCTCTTAGAGACATACAGAGTAACATTTTACGGTAATGTGGTTACTTTTTCCTGTAACAAAGTGATGTAATATGTTACTTTGTCCCAGGTTACATTCAACCTTGCAAACAGCATCAAATAGGGCATTCTGAACTGAAAATAGCATTTGTTGCTGCTTTCATTATGTTTTTACTGACAACAAAGCTGCCATTTGAGTCACAAGCAGTGTCTCACCTGTGGATTTTTTGGCTCTTTCCACCCCTAGTTTGGGAGAAGCATAGAGGTGAGCTGGTGTTAGCAGGTAGAGAGGAGTTTGTGTTTTGTACTGGTATGTTTTTCTTATCAACCTGACACCTGAGTTGCTTTCACACTGCTCCAGTTTTCAGTATTCAGCAGTAAGACCAAAGCCCCACTGCCAGCATGCTTCTGCCTTGTCAGTGTAAAAATCCCTGCAGCTCAACAAAGCAACGCTCTGTGAGGTCGCCTACTAAAAAGTCTCTACCCAGCTGAACTGCTGCGGGAAGTCAAGCGGCACATTCTGCTTATATTTGCTGCAGTTCTGCATAAAAGAGACTCCATTTAATTTTAAAATTCATTCCAGTCAGTCCTCAGAAGTAATATGGTATTGATCTCCAAAAGCTGCATGATATTAAAATGGTAAAAAATGTTCCTCGCTTCCTCTTTCTCCGTCTCTCTCAGCCTCCCTCCATTGGAATTCCGTTGGGCAGTCATCAATAACAGGTGGTGAGGAGGTCTGCCTGACTCCACACTGTGTGCAGTGTGGTCACTTTGGCTGGGAAAATCACACAGACCTTGCGTCTTCAGCTGTTGGCCATTATTTGATTTAAAAGGGATGTAACGGCAAATATATATATATATATTGTCAAGATGCTTATCATACAATATATTGATTTATTCATTTACTTTTTTATGTTCTTAGTTTTTTGTGGATTCTTGTAATTATGATAAACGTTTGTCATATTACCCTATTAGAAATCAGCAAGATGATCCACCACAAGCTCTCTTTGATATTTCAGATAAATTCTCGGAGCTTGATATATTTACTTAACTTTGGGTATGTTTATCAAAAGTTTACTTGCGTTTGTGTTTATCTATCATGTACTTTTTAGAGGTTTGTATATGTTTGTGTATGTGAGGGACACACTGTGGCTCGGCTTCCTCTCCTGCTCTCAGGCCAGATGGTGGATCCGCATGTAGCAGCGTGTAATAAAGTGTTTATCTGGCCACTGCGGCTCGCAGGAAGCAGAATGGGGCTTTTTATAGCATTCCTCGGGTTCACGCAAATCAGCTGAGTCATACGTGACCACTCTCCACTCTTTTGCTCCTTTTGATCAGCTTTAATTGGACCCTGGGTTTATTTTTTCACAGCTAAAAAAATCACAATAACAGCAGTATAAAAAGTGGGTCCCAGTCAGGGACCCGTACATGCACATTTGGGATTTGATCACTGGAGCTGTCAAGCCATTCGCACACTTACAGTGGATGTGGATTATATAAACTAAATTTAAAAAGCTATTTGTTTCATCTCTGTGCTTGAATTTGGGCACAAAGCCACTCGTATGGCCGCTGACCCTGTGCCAGCTCCATGGGAAGAGGAGAAAGAGAAACAGAGAGAGTGGAAAGGAGAAAGAGAGTGAGAGTGAGAGAGAGAAGGAAGGAGAATAAAATACAGAGAGAAAGAAAGAGAGAGAGAGGAGACGGGGAAGAGCAATAAAGAAAGAGAGAGAGAGAACAAGTGGAGAGGAGAAAGAGAGATGGCAGAGAAAGAGAGTGGGGAGAGAGAGAATAATCAAGCGAAGAGAGAGGGACAGAGAGACAGAAAGAGAGAGAAAGAAAGAGCCAAAAGACGAGAGAGTGACGGGGAGAGAGAAAGCAAAAAGTGAGATTGAGAGAAAGGAAAGAGAGAGAGAAAGGGAGGAAACGGACATTGATTAAAAGGAATGGTGTAACACAGGCCCAGGCACATCCACATTCCTTAACACACCGGCAGTACAGCATCAGAGAGAGAAAGAGAGAGAACAGGTGGAACAGCTGGGCCCCCGAGTCCTACTGCATGTTTGCCCTTGCAAGGTTATTAGCGTGATGGTCACCATGGCAACAGGAACGCCTCCATGGTAACATGTAGCTGAGACAGGTGCAGTTGCATCACAGGGCTATTTGTTGCCTGGCAAAAGGACAGGCCATTAGCGGCAGAGAAATACGCTATCGCCCTGGCAACATGCAACTCTCCATGGCAACAGCAAATGGCTTCGAGCCTATTTTAGGGTTTTTCTGTACCTGCTTTTGTCTGTCTTCATAAAAATTCACGGACGCGTGAATTATCGGAGATGACAACTGGAGGTCCAGTAGCTTTAGGAGATTAATTTTAAATGGGACTCTATGAATTGAAAGAGCACAAAGAAATGCAGGGGATGGAAAAAAAACATGAATGCACTAAGACAGACCTACAGCTCATGTTGAATAGCTCAACAACTCCTCTGGGCTTTGGAAGAAAAGCTTTAAAAAATAAATAAATAAACCAAATAAATCACATCATTAGCGATAAAAGCTCTTTGCCTGGTTTTGTGTTTTTGTTTGTTCTTTGTTCTCTCTCTGGGCAAGTGCAAGACTTTCCTATAGACCTTCACGTGTCTTCGGTGTCTATGTGACTCTGTGGCCTGTGCATGTGCATTTGACCTCCCAGGTTGCTTTCCCCCTCAGTATCATTGAACCACAACTTTCCACATGAGGCCTAACTGAAATGGCCCTGTTAAATGATGGAGCTTTATATCCTTCAACGGCTCTCCCTGGTGTGTCTGTATTCAACCTTCTGCTCCTCTCCTGTTCTCTTCTCTCCTTTCCTCTCCTCTACGTTTCTCTTCTCGTTTCCCTTCCTCTTCTTTTATCTTCTCTTCTCTGCTCTTCTCTCCTCTCCTCTACTTTTATATTCTCTTCTCTTCCCTTCCCTTCCCTTCTCTTCTCTCCTCTCCTCTACTTTTTATATTCTCTTATCTTCCCTTCTCATCTCTCCTCTACTCTTCTGTTCTCTCCTCTTCTCTTTTCTCCTCTCTACTTCTCTTCCTTTCCTCTCCTCTACATTTCTCTTCTCTTCTCATTTGTCTTCTCTTCTCTCCTCTCCTTTTATCTTCTCTTCCTCTCCTCTCCTCTCCTCCCCTGTCCTCTCCTCCCCTGTCCTCTCCTCTCCTCTCCTCCTATTGTAGTCAAGGACACAGCTCTTATATTAGCTCTTTGACAGCAGCAGGCTGATTGCCCTGCATGGATCACATTTCACGCTGCCATAAATGCTGAAAAAGAACTTTTTTTGTATTCAGTTTCATAGAATCAATAGGGATTTTTGTGTTTAGCATTCACATAACGAAACTCTGCACTGGATCAATTGTTTCCTTATATAAACTCAGTGGTTGTGTGTGATTTTTTTTTTTCTCCCCCCTTCTGCTGGGTGAATTAGATAGAGAGGAGAAGTGTAACAGCTCTTTTGTGGGTGCTGGTAAGCAGTGAATGGGAGCGTGTCTCTGTAGATTTATTGTTCTTTGGGGCTTTTTTGTTCTTTTGGAAGTTTGTCAACAGCCTGCCTCTTTTTCCTGTAAAAGGTTCATGGAAAATCTTCCAGTTGGTTCCATGAATTAGATTCTTCCACTAGACACAGTTTTTAACTTCTCACTGTGTCTCAGTTGCCTGTGTTTTCTAGGGTGAACTTAAGGGCACCTTTAGAGACTTCTTAACGGGAACAGGCACTGTTCCTTGGTGCAAACACTTCTCCTGCCACCAAAGCTCATCACAGTCACCACAGTCATGCAGAGGTCAAAGACTACTTAATGAGATTACAAGTCCATTATGGTAGCCTATTATTTGATAGAGTTTTTCAAGTCAGGTCAAGGGTCAGAAAGGTCTAAAGTGCACCACTGGGTGATATCTCAGCTTTGGGAATTTCCTCCTCCCAAGTTTGCAGAGATTCTGCTCTGAAATTCCTTCCACTTATTGTGTGCAGTGTCCACAGCCCCTCCTGCCTCAAGAATGGCTCCATTGTGAGCGGTGAGCTCGGAAGAGAAAGCTGCAGCAGCTCAGAGTTCGGAAACAAAAGTAAAAACGCAAAAGTGTGCTGGGGTATAACCAGTGCTGGCACCAATTAGTCTCTAGATTAGTTAAAGAGGATTGTGATTGCAGGGGTAAAAAAGAGAAAGTAGTGGGCAATAGGATTTGAAATGAGATTATAGAATCTAGTAAAGGAGGCCGGGCCTTTGTTTGGAAATTAATTCAGTGGTCCGCCTTGAGTTGGTGAGACTGCTCCTTCAAAGCTGTTTGCATTAATGGGCCCAATCCGCAGAGCAGGGTAGTGTTAAAAATAGCAGAGGTGTAGACCCAGTATGACTCCCTCTAGTGGCACATGTGGTCCGCGTGGAAAATAAACTAAACCGAACAGCAGAAGAATGCCTGCCCCTCTGGTGTCCAGCAGCTAACACAAATGTTAACATTTTCCAAAACGTTCTGTTGGTCTCAGACTTAAGCTCCTGCAATTCTCAAACAAACACCACGTCTGCATTTCGTACTCCGTGTTCGAGGAGTGCTGCAGTGAACTGCCACATCTGTAACATATGGACGGTTATCACAAACAGTAGTTTGGACGTCTTTCTCTGTGCAGAAAACCATAAACCCACTAATAATAGAAACCAATGAGCAGATGCTGAAGCAACTTCCCATCAACTTTAGTTACAAGGATGTTTTGGGTATCAGCTTTCTGTTTCTTTACTAAGTACAGGGAGACATGTCTAAATTATTGTTTGTGGTAATTAACCATGTTTTACAGGTGTGGTAGAAAATTACAAGCAATCATTTTATGTTTGTTTTAAAAACGCACCAGCCCTGTTTCTCTTCTCCTTCAGCTGTTGGGACCTGCAGATGCTAATGGGTTGAGGGTTCATCTTGCCCCACTCCATTCAGCCTGCTGGTATATTGGTTGGCCTGAAATCACACTCATGTCACTTGTTCCAATCTGCTGCAGCCCTTTACTACATATCTCAGTCCAACAATAGATTCGCTGTATCACAGAGCACAGGCGTGGATTCCATTACTAGCTGCTTCATTGTTCTCACCTCTAAATGTATAAAATTTTACTGTCAAAACCAGGGTGCAAATAATTGCAGCTCCAGAGCCCATTCCCGTTTATGATGCTCACAGAATGCGGGGAGCGTAATAACAATAAAAAGCTCTTTGCATTTTTTTTTTGTCCTTGCAGCTGATTAAAAAAAAGGACTTGGGTCATCTATCACAAGGCATGTGGTGTCCATGGCAACACATACTCCAGATGTAACCTGATGCAAAGCATATATGTGTTTGGGATATATACCATGGCCAGGATTTATAAAAAATGTATTTGTGTGTATGAAAGAGAGGCACAGAGAGAGTGAGCGAAGTATACAGAGATATGGCGGTGGCATGGTGAACTCAGCACCTCGGGGAACTGAGGCTTGGCCCATACCTCAGCTGACAGAGCAGCCTCTATTTCAGCCGAAGAGGCAGGGGTGACTGCATTGCTTAAGTCAACACCAGCACTCTGTTTGGCTCTGCTGAGCTGTGGTACTGAGGGGCCAGCACATACAGAGGACACCAGAAAGTCAAACCAAGAGACGCTGAGAATTCCTTAATAGAAAAAAATAATTTGTCCAGCATTTTTAACCTAATCGCTTTCTGCTGCATGTGTAGCATATTATCATTTGGCACAGATAATAATATTGATGCATGTCCTTGTATATAGTAAGAAAACAGAAAAAACACCAACAGATGCATCATCAGCCATTTCTAATTTCTATAATACATGCAAATTATATTTTTTAAGAAACAGAAAATGCATCAAAGTTACAGCTGTGGAAGATAGATGAAATAAATGATGAAATAAAATGTGCAATATTCCCATAACAGTATCTGAGTAGAGACTCAGGAATGCAAAGGTTTAGTTTCTGAAAGTAAGTATAAAGTGATCCATATCTATTGTCAGGTACAGAAACAGAAAGGATTAAAAAAGTTGGAGATATTTTAGTTGATAGGTGACTAGTATCCTAATGAAACTGTTTGTCTCAAGCTACATTCGACTTGACTTATTTTAATCGCAAAAAAAGTGAGATAGACACTCTGAAAAATGTAATTAAAGTGGCCATAAAAATCCAGAAACACTCCATTATCCCTCGTGGTAAATGATTTTGAAATGTGGCAGGCTGGAGTAGATGGTTCGGTGCAAATGGAGCACTGGGCCAATTGGCACTTCAGTGAGCACCTGTCTAATCGCCAGTTGGAGCTAGTGAGCTGACGGCAAGCTGACATGTTTAAGCTGGAGCATTTACGTGCTCCATATAGATAAATACACTCAAAGCCCTTAGCCTTTGTTTGTTCTAATTCTCAATTAGTTAATATAGTGTAAGAAGATTAAGAAGGAGGGGAGCATCACAGATCCAGTGTGTGAGCTCTTGAGATGGCTCGGCCGGAAACAGGAGAATGAAGAGACAGAGAGTGCAGGCCAGGTCAAGCCGCCACTCTGCCTAATCAAGGCACTGATACCTCCTCATCTGCAGTCTTCCCCCGGCTGCGAATAGAGCACCTCCCGCTCAGGCATTAAGCCTGATGACCCTGCTTCTGAGGCTACAAACACTCAAAAATATTTAAATTTCATATCACAAACACCATGGCCTACCTTTTTCTTCAGCTGCTTTACAAACAGTGCAGCATCTTTTTTCTCCACGTTGGAGAGTACTGAGGGCTGACTCAGTCTTCCTGGATGCTGAGTTCGTTTCTGTACAATAGTCTGACCAGTGCAGGGTGTAATTCAGTCTGAAGAGTGCCCCACTGAGCAGCCTTGGGCTCCGCTTTTGCAGGCGAATACATCGGCAAGGCTTGTCATTTCACTGAGTAAAAGCAATGATTAACACTGCTAAGGGTCCATTTTGAAATATAATATAATGACTGGCTTACCGTATGATCATGTCTAAACACTGCATATCGCTCTGTGTGGTTAACTGTTGCTTTCTTAATGATGTGGTTGGAAAACTGAAGCTGTTTTAGGCTTTCCTGTCTCATCCTGTCCCACTGTCTATTTGTCTGCCAGCTCATCTAATCAACCTATTTTTTGCCCACAAATGTGTCCGTTCATAGCAACAGTTGTTAGGATAGACAAGCTTTGCAGACCTCCATTCAGCCTACTGAGAGAATCCAGGCTAATTTTAATATAGCGGCAAATACTGTTATTAAAAAACGTTGCTCATTTTTAGCACATTGTCCAGCTCAACATTGTGACATTTTAAACGTGGAACTCAGCGTGATGAATGTAAATAAGCGCTTTAATAGATGTTTGATATTGATATGAATAATGTAGGTTAATGCGACAATGACTTGTTAGTTGTTTCGCCAACATTCTGTAAAGCTTGTCCAAACTGCCTATTAAAAATATGAATCTATGGTCAGAGAATGGACAGGTTGATTGTTCACCATACACTCTAACATGGTGCCATGTTCATGTTCTTGTTTTTTTGTTGTTTTTTCCTTTTTCAGCATGCCCAGCCCTCCAATTTGGCCAGGAAATCCCTTCTACAGAAAAAACAAGGGAGTCCTCCTACAAGGTACTGTGAACTTTCCTTGCCTCTCTTTCTCTCTTTCTTTCTTTCTATCTCTCTCACACACACACCATCTCTCTTCTCGCTCTCCCTATCTTTCTTCTTTTATCTTTCTTCTCTGTCTCTCGCTACTGCCATCTCTTTCGCTGTCTCTCTCTCACACACCCTCTGTCTATTTCCCTCTCTCCTTGTCTCTCCTTTCCTTTCTGTCTCTCTCTCTCCATCTCTCTCTTTTTCTGTCTCTCCCACAGATACACCATCTCTCTCTTTTTCTCTCTCCCTGTCTATCTCTTTCTCCAACTCTCAGTCTTTCACTGTCTCTCTTTCTCCATCTCTCTCTTTCTCTCCCTGTCTCTCCTTCTTTCCTTACTGTCTTCCTATTTCTCCATCTCCCTCTCTCTCCCTCTCTCCCTCATTATCTCTCCTTCTTTCCCTTCTCTCTTTTCACTCTTTCTGTCACTTTCTCCCTCTTCCCCATCTGTCTCTTCTCTCCCTCTCATATTCATCCCGCACTTTTGCATTCTGTCTTGCCCTAATCTTTCTCTTCCTTCTTCATCTCTCTTTCTCCTCTGCTCTCTCACTTCCTCTCACAGGCTTTCTCTTGCTTCTCTCTATCTCTCTTTGGTTCCGCTACACCTGAGCCTGCATTTTAATTCACTTCAAAGCAGCTAAAACAAGAAATCTTGGTTTTATTTGCACGCTCTTTAGACAAGCCTTTCCTTCAACAAAAGGCTCACATTCATGCACCTGGATGTATGATAATGGAATTAGTGCAGTGGGTGTATTTTATGTTTGTTCTGTTTTTAAAAGAGGCCGCTCCAAATCGGAATCCATTTTTCTCGCCTTCTTTTTCGGTGTCATTCTGGCAAACATCTACCTGCCTTCCCCTTTTCTCTATTTTCTTACTGTAATCCAGTGGAATTTCTTTTCTCCATCCTAATTCAGAGCTATCAGCAGGCATTCAGAAAGGAGCTTATATACAAATCATCATTGTGCAATTGTCATTTGACCAGTTCATTGGTATTCTGGGCTCTAACCACAGTAAATGGCAGTGCAGAAAGCAGTACTTGATATATGACTATTGGAAGGGAGGAGTGAGAGCTAAGTGGATTTTTCCCCCTCTTTTCACAGGACAAAGCCTCTGTTCTGTTCTAGAAAAATGAAATAAGGACGCTCTGGGATTATTTTTAAGTTGAACGGACAAATGAACGAAGCGATTTCCCTTCTTAAATCTTAAGAATTGGAACTTTGAAGTGTTTTTGTGTGTCCGATTGAAATACTTCTGATTGAAGTGTCCAGACATCCCTTCTAATTAGTCAGTTCAGTTGATGCAGCCTAAGGTCACCATTCTTAGTGTGAAGAACTGGCCAGAGGGGTATAAAGCCCCTGAGCATTGAGCTCTGTAGCAGTTGGGACTGTGATCTCTGAAGTGACGAAGCTTCATCCAGACATTTGAGATGAGTCGGAATGGCATTTGTGAACCAGATCTAATGATCTTTCATCAGTACTTGACCGTTCTACTGCTCTCTTGGTGCATCTAGTGTATCTAGATACACAAACTAGTGTAGAGGTGTGACAGAAGGGTAGAGACAGTTTTTTGCACCAAAGGGGATGTTGAATGAACAGGACTAGCACTAATAGAATTACCTTTCAGTAACACTGTTCAGAACCTTCTCCTGCTCTAAAGCAGGCAGCTCTCCTGGGCTGTGTCTTATCTGGGACAGTGGGGTTTTTATAGGTCCAGTATGAACACTATGTATGTAGCCCACTAACTTTTGCTTCTTTTATAAGTGCCCTCTGACCTCTAACACATCTCTTGTGTGGCGGCCATAAAACGCCTGAAACCAAAGTTGTCTGCTTTTAAGTGTGTCCTATTAAAACAAAAGTCTGAGTTAGCACATTTAATCTAGCATGATTTTTTTTCCTTATTGGAAAATCATTTTTTCAACCTTGTAAGCTTACGAGACAGTGATTGATGATGTGAATCGATCTTGGTCACAGGCTGTTTACATCAACAACTTACTAGTATGAATTGTTCTGAGTGACTTTTAGGGGCTGTTTAATCTCTCTCTCTCTCTCTCTCTCTCTCTCTCTCTCTCTCTCTCTCTCTCTCTCTCTCTCTCTCTCTCTCTC
>JBBPDC010000001.1:43311376-43322250 GCA_037974485.1 Hemigrammopetersius urotaenia
CGCTCTTTCTCTCTCTCTCTCTCTCTCTCTCTCTCTCTCTCTCTCTCTCTCTCTCTCTCTCTCTCTCTGTGTATGTGTGTGAGACTGGACTGTGTGTTGGTCTTGTTCTATATCAAAAAACCTTGCTCTTCTGAAATGATACATTTAGTGGAGAAGAAAAAGTGATTACATCTCAAGGACAATAACTTTTCCAAAATTGTAAATTAGTTCTAGTATATTTTTTAGATCATCTAATAAGTTTCCTTTCTGAAACGTCCGAATACATTATCCAAAATATACTTTATTATCCAATTTATTTTTTTTCAATGTGAAAAGTTATTACTGTACATAGAATCACAAAGATAAGTAAAATGCCAGTAAAAGAGGGAGGGAGGAGTGAGGGGTAGACCTCAGCCTTTTCGTATTCTCACCATCCTCCTCATATCTCTCTTCTGCACACTCACAATAACTCAACATTCATTTCGCACTCACGGGAACTGCACCTTTAGAGAGTTGCAGAGAGGCGCCTGTGCAGGCGGTGGCTTGCTCGCTGTAATTGGCAGTTAGCGTAGTGTTTTGTAAACTCTTTTGTGGCTGTGATATTATATGGAGCGTAGGGAGGCGGCAGGGGCCAGGATGCACCTGTAACGGCTGCCACACGCGTGGGAGGGACATCTGCTGAGTGCAGAGATGCTTAACTTACGCATGCTAGCACACGAACCACCAACATGTACTGCGCTCAAGAGCTGTGCTGGGCCCCCTAACCTCCACTTTCATCTGCCTCTGAAGCCTGGCTGCAGCACATCCATTACCCATTAGCTATTATCCTAATTAAGAGGAAACATGTTAGCTTGTTGTAATTAGCATTATTTCCTCAAAGTATCTCAGCGACAAGTTCATTAACACAAACCCGTTATTTCTTCCCTTTGTTTCTTGTTTTGAGAGATGCAGTAAAATGTTTGGTGAAAATCACAGATCTGAAGTAATGCTAAAAGCCGACTGCCTGATGAAGGGAAGGTTCTTCTAATATGTGCGTAGGCGTTGCTGAAAGTAGCCTTTAGCCCTCTGCTCATTTAACAGACCTGGTTCATATAGGTGTACACCAGGAGCTTTGTGTGAAAAGGAAAACACTCATTAGAGCTGTGGCTTTCCAAGAGCTTGACGCCCATGATTAGAGTGGTGTACACCGTAGCGTTCTTCACACCTTATATTCATGCTGTATTATATATACTAGTCAACACACCCACACCCAGACATTTCTTAGAAATACTGAAGTGCTGAAGCCATAAGTGTGAAGAACATTTGAAAGAACCTTCACATTCCTAAAGGTTTTATACTGTTTTTTTTTTTATTAAACATTTTCTGACACACCCACTCACTGTATTTCTTTAAAAACAGAAAGGCTAAAGACATGAATGTGAAGAACATTTCAAAGTTTAAAGAATCTCTACATTCCGTAAAGGTTTTATACTAATTATTTTCCTAGAAGTTTATTTACAAGGCAAGAACACTTTAAGAACCTTTATTTTCAAGAATGCACTGTAGGGTTTTCTACTTTTTCCATTATTTTAGAAGTAACAGCAAAAAGTGTTTAATGAACAAAACTGTCTTAGAAACTTAACTTTTTTAGACACCTATAAGTAGCCCTGCTTTGTGTTGATGTAGCACTGCTCACTATTCTCTTAAGCAACATCATACTAAGTAGTCTCTCAGGGCCACACCTGATCTTATTATGTGAATGTGTCTGGGAACAATATTTGAATCTCTTTAAAATAAGGGTTCTTTGTGTAACACCATGGAAGAATCAGTCTTAAACCTTTCAGTGGATGGTACCATTTTTGTAAATGAGATGTGTGGGTGTGAGCCTTCTAATAATGTAAACGTTCTTGGACTGGTAAAGAACCTTTACATCTTTGAATGATTCAACACACTCATACATCTCATTTGTGAAAATGGATCTTTAGGGAACTAAAATTGTTTTGAGTTGTGTCAATTATATTTCTGTTCTAAAGTGAAAACAGCAGACACCATTCAATCACATATTTCCAGTGGATGCAGTTTATCAAGTTTGAGAAGATGGCAGAAGTGCTGGTGCCTGTGTGACTGAAGAGTTAGAGGCAGTGCCGAAGCCCACTGGATTTCGAGCAGAGGCCCTCGAGAGTGGTGCTTGAGTCTGGAGCCAAGATGTTAGGGATTTACCCCAAGTGGCTGAGGGAGCGACAGACAAATGAGCAGTTTATTATTTATTCAGAGGTGCTTCATTCCCTGCTTCTCTCACATATCGCTCCCCATTACTCTCAAATATTCCTTTGCCCCAGAGGAAGAGTGCAAGATAATGCACTGTGTATCAGAGCTTAGAAACTGAGAATTATTTATGGTGCCGTTCACGTCGTTTTATTTTGAGTTTCAGTCGTGACGAGATTAGGGCTCTGTCTGTGATGACTCTGGTGAACAAGTCAGGGCTTGTTTAGAGCTGTCTGTTGGAGAAAGACCTTTGAGAATGAAGGGCAGCCACTGACTGTGGAGATTAGCAGAAAGTGTGGTCTGTTAAAGTGATTTATAATGGCTTTGAGCTGGAATCTTATAAATGGTAACTTGGGGAAAAAAAATGTGGAAAGTTAGGGCAAGTCATGCGGTTTCACAGACACTTTAGTTAGATGCTCTGTTCTTAACCAAACTGAACTTCCCTAGGAAACCGGATAATGCTGAACTGACCAGCTGCTCTTTGATCGTTTCTACTTTAACCTAAATTATGAGTTAAGAATCGCTTTTTTCCTTCTCCTATAAAGTTACTATTTTCAAGCTGCAAGATTTTGTTCCAGCTGTGACAATACAGGAATCAAGTATTATTTTCAGTGGAGTTAGTGGAGTGTACAGTGTGTAGTGCTGCTGGTGTTTTACCAGTGCTAGCCACTATATTGTCTTAACAAGTGTCTTGAACACACACTAATGTTTCTAAAGCTGTAGTCTCACCGGCTTCTGCCTCACTACGTCCTTCGCCTGGGTAGTGCAAAAATTAAAAAAGTACAGGCAGTTGTTTCATTTAGATTTTTTTTGACTGAAGAAATCTTAGATCACCCTCCTATTGTGCACTTTTTCTAGATATTTGCAAATTTAAAACTTGAGGCTCACCTAGATGAACTCGATCTGCTACCATGTTTTTTTTTTTCTCATTTCCATGTCTATTCTCATTCAAATGAAGTGGCTTTTTTACCAGGCAAATTTGACTTGCGTTCAGTGTGACAACAGTCCAGTGGTGCATTTTCATAGAAATTCATTCTGGTTTCAATTAAAATTTTGTTTTGTGTGAAAAGCTATGCCCAGACTGACAGCAAAATTGGGAAAAAAATTGAACTTGATGAAATGTTTCACTGACCACTGTTATTTTGTTTTTTTCGCTGCTCTATTTAATCATAGAATATTGTGTTTGCTCTTGTCAGCTACCTGTAGGACCAGTCTTCACTGTCTTTACAGAAACCAGTATCTCTAAATTGGAGTGCAGGAGAAGGAAATTATTATTTTTTGTTTCCATTTGTAATACAATGTTCACACATTTTAATGAGCAGCTTACATGACGTTTAAAAAAAAAAGGATAAAAAATATATATAAATAAATAAATCCGTAATGAGACCAGCAAGTTTTATTCTTGCATTTATAAATAAAATCTCTCTGCTTCTGGGTCATGTCTCTCTCCCTTTCTCTCTTCTTTCTATCTCTAATGCTCTCAGTCTCTCTGTCTGTCTGATGCACACGCTCTAAGACACACACACACACACACACACACACACACACACACACACACACACACATGAACAGTCACTAGCTCCTCTGTGATGTAGCAGTGAGAGCTAAGCACCTCTCACCTCTAGCTCGGTTACCAGCAGGTCGGGATTGATTTGGGGATTGCGGAAGCCCTTTTCACACTCCATGAAAAGCGATCCAAATAAACCCCCCCTCTCTTTCTTCTCCTCTTTTCTTTTCTTTTTTTTCCTCCCTGCCCCTTCATGTTGAGTGCTGCCTTGTAAGTTTGAAGGCTGCGGGAAAGCCATGCTTTGCTTAGGAATAATGTGCAACTCAGGGCTCAGCAACTTGTGCAGAATTGAAAAGAGCAGACATACCTGAACCCCAGTGATTAAGTCCACAGAAAAGAGAAAATCAGCTGCCATTTCACTTTTCCCTTTTTTTGTACCCCAGCTGGACAAGCCATGACTTTAAAGAGGATGTTTATCCAAGTTACTATCTCTTGTCTCTTTAATCCATTCATGCAGGACTCCTAACCGAATGAAGCAGACTTCATCAGCTGTTACATCTACAGCTACACATTGACGAGCATGTTCACTGTCTTGACTACTTCTTATTATTTCTGAAGTCGTCTTGTGGGAGCTGCTGTACAAGACTCTCATTGAGATTCTCAGAACGCACACACTGCAAAAAGTGCCGTTTGCCAGGGCCTTTGCATGGCTGCTGTCCGACTTCACATCTTTCAGCAGAGTCTTACTTAAGCTGAGTTCCTTTGATGCACATGCAGTACTTGCTAAGAATGGGAATCACTAGAGGTTCTGTTCTGTTGCAATTTTATTTTATTTTTTTTAACCACACTTGTTTCACTTCAATACAAACTTCAATAAAATATGAAAATTAAATATGAAGCAGACAGAGTGACATTTAAAATACAACCTCTTATAATGATATATTTAGCAGTAGCTTTGATTTACAAAGTTGGGAGAGTAGTATCAGGACTCTTCTTGGTACACTGGTGGTATTCTTGCCTGGCTTAAGAGTCCGAGCAGGAGTGTGTGAAAGCAAGCAGCTTCTATTGAGTACAAAATGCTTTGAATAATGCTAATTGGTAATTACTAGCTTTCATTCATCGTTAGCAACATTACCATTACCAACTGAACTATTACTAAGGCACACTGCATTGTGTTCAGAGAATAAGATAAAATATTGATCCTTGGGCTTCCATTTACTGATACTAATTTTTCACCCAAAGTGTTGCAGAGATATGCTATATTGAGTACTTCATATTGAAAAGTATGAGGTTGTGGCTTATTAAGGTCACAGTGCTTATGTTTATATCTATATAAGCAACAGAAATAGCTACATTAAGTCCATATTTGTTTCTTGAAATACTAAGGACAATAGAGAGGGAAATGCCCCAGTTTCTGGTTTTCACCAAGGAAACGGCAGCCTCTTCTGTCTTCAAGCCCCTGGAGGGTGTGACCTCACAAGCCATTAGTAGCCTTTTCAGCTCTGCATGTACTCAATCATTCAGGGCCAATTTGACCAGGATGCATTAGAGCCATCTAGGCCGGATGCAGACACACACACGCGCGCACGCACACACACACACACACACACACACACACACACACCGCTGGTCGCATGTCCAGTGTTTAAAGAATGACTTTCATTTCGAGGTGGTCTAAAGGAGCAGGTGAGGTTAAAGGAAGACGATTCTTAAAGAGCAGCCAGGTTGTTAAGTATGTGTGCTGGAAAACTGTACCACTGGATGCAGTACTGGTGGGAACAATGCACTGCTGTACTGGCGAGGTCAGGTTAATGACAAACCTTTCCAGCGTATTGTGCATTACCATAATGCTACTATGGCACTTCGTAAATCCATTGAAAACTGTATTTGAACTCATTTAGTTTTAACATGGAAAGAGATTTTATTTAAAGGTCCAGATCAGGGAAAATAACAATTGACTTTAAAAAAGTATGATACACTCTGATCCATATCTAACATGTATGAAAACTAAGCCAATTTTGAATTTGGTTTTTTTTATGATGTCATACATGCATCCACCCTTTCAGATAGCAAAGCAGAGTTTATATACATGTATCGGTTTTAAAGACATGGGAATAAAAACAGCCAGTTTAATTCTAAGGGATGGAAAAGGGTCATGCAAAATGAATGATAACCACATAAAAGTGAACTTCAGGGTGAATAAAATGGAACTACGAGGGAAATATACAACATGGCACCTCTAGTTTTATCCGATGAGATTGTGCAGTGTTTCTTTATTAAACTTCGGAATGCCAATAAGTGTTGGCTGAACCCAGAGCTTCTCCACTAATAGTAGTCTATCTACCTAATGTAAAAACAAACTGGTTAATAGATGCAGCCATGCAGTGTGTCAGTATAGTTATTGAGAATGAACATGACCTTTCCGTCTGGCCTATATGTGGGAATCTGGGGAAATTACAGAGATTCTTTATCCTGTATGATTCAGCCAGTCAAATTCCACAAATTACATTACACAGCCTCCTCCGACTCCAGTAGTGCTAAAAATGACTCATGTTTATTTGTCTGCCAGACGACACGACACCATTACAGACTCGCTCACATCCATCACGTGTCTAATGTCTTGAAAATGACGTCTAGTTAGCAATCCAGATGTGATGCAGACTGTATGTCTCTGTGTTCTCTTTAAGTAAAGAGCCTTTTTTAATAGTTTGAAATTCAAGAGCTACGTTGTTTGCTCATGGAGAAGAAAGGCTGTCAGAATTGGACGGAGTTGTGGAACTCTTTCGGTAATGCTTTTCAGACTGTATTATTCTCAGTGCCTGGAAGTGTGTGCTGGAGCGAGTGTGTGCTGGGGAAAGTGTGTGCTGTCTCCTATCCCTTCCTGCCTCGCGCATTCCTCCTTTTATCTCCTCTTTGTTCCACAAGAGCTGCATCAAACTGACGTGACAAAACTAAGCCGTGGTTTGAATATATTTTTTGGTGTGTGTGTGTGTGTGTGTGTGTGAGAGAGAGAATGAGTCTGTGTGTGTGAGAGAGAGAGAATGAGTGTGTGTGTGAGTGTGTGAGTGTGTGAGTGTGTGAGTGTGTGAGTGTGTGAGTGTGTGAGTGTGTGAGTGTGTGAGTGTGTGAGTCTGAGTGTGAGTCTGAGTGTGAGTCTGAGTGTGAGTGTGAGTGTGAGCGCGTGTGAGCGCGTGTGAGCGCGTGTGCGCATGCATGTGCGAGTGTTGTCAGTCCCTTTCATTCTTTGCCCTCAGTATAATTTGTTCAGGTTCATGATCATGTCATCTCAGGAATCTTTGAAGCTCGGCTGTGTGTGAGTGGCTTTAAATGACACTTATCGTATTAGCCACTGAAAGGCTCTGCTTTCATCTCTTTTTTCTTGTGCCACGACCAGCTAAATGAACAATAAATGCCTTCGTTTGGAGCAGCTTCTGCCGATCAGCGTGTGTGTCCTTGGAGTTTGATCTTGCCGTTTTAGCCTTTCCACACTCCATCTGTCCCTTAACACACACATCAGCAGTGAGAAATGATAAATGGGCTGTTGTTTAAGCTGCTGTGCCACTGTTGCTTCAAAATCAGCATCTGGCCACAAAAACATTTCAGAAATAAGAGAGAGAGGTGAAAGAGAGAGAGAGAGAGAGAGGGAGGATATAGAGTGTTGTCAAGGCAGTGACATCACCTGGATTCTCTGGAGGTGGGCGTTAAGTCGTTTTTTTCCAAAGCAACTCTGTCTGTCCTCCTTTTCTCCTCCTCTTTGCTTTACGGCTTTGAAGTTACAGCGTGAATCAGATGGGTGACTAAGAAGTCACATTGAAATGCCTTCATCTGGCCTGCAGCTTCCTCTCCATTGGCGTTAGTGGGGTTTGAACTATTAGCTGCTCCGTTCTCATTGGGGACAATCTGAGCAAAATGTGTTTTCGGCAAAGGTGAACTGGGTGACAATGATTTGCAAAATGTGTGCAGCCAATTTAAAGAATATCTCTGCTGTTGCCTTCTGACCTGCACATTTGAATATTCACATGTTGCCTGAGGGTCCACTGCCTCCATTGGGAGAGATGTGCGTCTAACCCTCTCTGTCTTTCTGTCGCTGCTCCAGGGAAGGATAAACACGCACATACACTTATTATACAAGGTCAGAATGTGGGGTCTTACATATGTCACACATCTATTACAAATTGCTTAGTTTAGCGCTCTGTACAAAGGTTAGGATGAATGGACTAGAAGAAATGGTCCAGAATTGCCTTAAATAAAATCATTATCTTGCAGTAGAAGCCAAGAATGTTATTTACTAATTAGGATATACAAGATTTTCTCTGACAGTGGTGATATGTACATATCTATATATAATAATAAGCCATATTTGCAGGGGTTGACCTAATTGTTTTGCTCTTGTACTCTAATGAGTATTATCATTTTTTGTTAAAAATTACAAATTTTCCACCTCACCATGGACGCTGGAACCATTACAACCCCCAGCACCCACCCGCAACCAGGTCGCGCATAGATAGTTTGGACAGGCAAATGGGTCTCCTACCGGGGCAGGCCGTGAAGTCAAGGGGCGGGGCTTGCAGTGACAGAAGCCCTGAGATCAGACTTGATCTGACTGAAGTTTGATTGGTGAAGAAGCGAGCCAGGCTCAGCGCGGACCAGTGGAACCCAGTTTTACAACTTCATTATTATTTTTAAGGTTTTCCTTACCTGAGTGGTGGTACTTAGAAATCCAGTATGATGTTACTCAAATTAGATATGGTTCTTTGCTGTGAAGACCGAAAACTACCGAAAAGGATTTGCGTATCACTTCTGTCACCCCCTGCATTTATGTATTGTGGATATAAGTGTCTACATGTAATAATATACATAATAATAAGTCCAGTTATTTATTAATAGGTCGAGTATTTATAAGTCAGGTATTTATTAAATAAGTCACTTGTTTGAACATATACAGGGTTAAAGCAAGTGTTAGGGTAAAGGTTAGACAAAAGTGGTGATGCAGGTTAAAGCATCTACATGGAGTTTTACACTTTACACTTAGTTCATTTGAATAGCCCTCTGTAGATTGTGATGTAAAGTGTTTCTGAATATTATAAGACAAATTTTAAGCCAAACTACAACCTTAACCTTTCAGTTACTTACAAGTCAGGAACAATTTGTTGGTTCCAACATTGTAGATTAGGCTCTGTTTTTTCTGTCCTGAAAACACACAACACACAAACAGACACACACACACACACGGGCTGTAGCAACCCTTGTCTGAGTAACTCAGATGAAGGAAGCAAGTGAATGCCCGTTTTTTTCTTTGGGGCTATTGCAGATGTTAAGATGAACTGGCAGAGAGAGAGAGAGGGAGGGATAGAGAGGGAGAGAGAGAGAGAGAAGGAGGAATGAAGATGAAGTTCTCGATACTCCCGCTAAGAGCACACAGGCAATGTGTTGTGTATTGTGTCTCAGCGACGGGTGGGAGATTGTCGTCTGCTCTCGTCTGCTTTGTTTTCCCTGCTTCATCTCGGACGTGCTGGACGTGGGCGTTGTGTCTTGCAAAGCAAATTGAAATTGTCAAGTGGCGTGGCTCATGCTAATTGCTTTGTGGAATGTGTAAAGTTTATTGGAGGCTGCTATTGTAAAGCTGTCTGGCCTGCTGGTGCTGCGCTGTCGTCCCTCTGTTTGGCTCCTTTATTCTAGCCGTGCGACTGAACAGATTGGTGAGAGTGTTCAGTGTGTGCAATTAGAGAAAGACCACGGATCTCTCTCCCAAAAACACGAGACTACAGCTTGAAGTATGTCCCACAGATTTTGGGCTGAATTTCCACCCGCTTTTGTCTCCATACCTACTTTATTCTTCCCTCCTACATTTTTATTAGCATCTACACACTGGAGTTACTTGTGTCATTGGCAACAAGGTCCAATGCTATACGGTAACACGTTACAGAATGTAGAGGGGGCTTTTTTAGCTTTGTTTGGTTGAAAAATGACAGATTATTTTTTTTCAATCTACAGTCAGGTTGGGTCTGAATTTTCTCAGATTACAGTCAAATACAGACATAATTTTGTCACACCGCATCTCCATATGGGGCAGATTATTACCTGATAGAACTTTGGTGGGCTACAATCAGGTTGGGACAGAATTTTGTCAGGCTAAAATCAGATACAGAAAGATTTTTGCTGGGCTGCAGTCATATTCAGAGCAACATTTTGTCAGGCTTTGTACAGAGTACTGTCAGGCTGCAGGCAGGTCCATTAAGAATTTTTCAGGCTCCTTTCTGGTTTAGACAGAATTTGTTGGGCTACAGTCAGGTCTGTCAGGTTCAGAATTACATTTACATGTAATCATGTTACAGCGGCAGGCAAATGTAATGTTAGGCGTGCACTGAGGTCATTTCACTGAGCTACAATCAGGATGAGGTTCAAAACCTGGTACTATAGGTCAGGTCAGCTCAAATATATACAAATTTAAGGCCTGATTAAAGCTCTGCGCCAGACCCAGCCTGACCTAGCTGTGCATTAATGAAAACTGCAAAACAAACATAACTCATGCTCTTCTTAGGGGCTCCTCTCCTAGAGGTCTCTCAGGATATCCAGGCTTGCTGGGGACAGGTGGAAAGGCTTTAGGGTAACTGTTGGTCCCCAAATTTCTTATCGGTTCCAAAGTACAATCTCGGGGCTGCTCTAGCCTCGAGCGGCCTTCAAAGAGTCACTCTTAAACACGGGCCCATCTGTTTACTGCTCTGTGCTCTGCTCTGTTCTGTTGGATGCCTTCCCCCCTTCCTCTCAGTCTATCCTTCTCTCTTCCCCAGTTACTTCTATAAATAGCTGCTGAAGTCAGAGGCTCTGCATTACAATATTACATTGCCTTCCTTTGCAAAGTCAGAAGGGGGAGGGCTGTGTATGTGTATGAGTGATGAGGGGTGTGTGTGTGTGTGTGTGTGTGTGTGTGTGTGAGTGTGTGGTGTGTGTGAGTGAGAGTGAGAGTACGTTTTTATGTGTGTGCATGTATATAATTGGGTAAATATATGTGTGTAAGCATGTGTGTGTCAGGGGTCAGTGATTTCCAGTCTGTGCAAGGGCACGGAGTTTGGGGTGTGTGTGTGTGTGTGTGTGTGTGTGTGTGTGTGTGTGTGTGTGTGTGTGTGTGTGTGTGTGTGTGTGT
>JBBPDC010000001.1:43324496-43347495 GCA_037974485.1 Hemigrammopetersius urotaenia
GTGTGTGTGTGTGTGTGTGTGTGTGTGTGTGTATCTGGTTTCTATTACTGGCAGTAAACAGCATGCTCTCTCTCTGAGACAGTGTTAAGTTTCCTGCTTCGGCTCTGGCTCATGCCTGATGTACCACTTTGAAGGATGTGGAATGCAAGCGGTCGGTTGCTATGGTGACTGCAAAGCCCTGGCCGGAGCAGAGTGGGGGAATGGAAGCGTGAGGCAGGCAGTGCTGGTGATGCCTTCAGAGTAACAAAGGAACACTCGAGAGTGTGTGGCAGTGCTGTCTGTGTTGAGGGGTGGACATGCAGCACTGGTCGTGAACCGTGTGTGTGGTAAAAGTGGAGCTTGGAAGTGATGCTACAAGCTTCACTCGTGTGAAGACGAAGGAGAAACTCAGACAGTGACGGGGTTTATCTGCTGGAGTGAAGCTGCTTTACATGGGCCCGTTTCAGTCTCATTATATTATTGTGCTTATGAAGTGAGAGTACCCTCAGGTTCAGACCCAGCTGAGCTTGCCCTGCAAACATTCGCTCTGTTGCACTTCTCTTCTTTTGTTTTGAAGTGGAATACACAGAGATGTGGGGAGGTTAAAATAATAAGTAAGGGGACTGCACTCATGGATATTGTTTTTAGCTGCAGGCGGTGTTCATGCCCTGTTTACGTACGTCAATACGATCAACACAGTGAAAACAGTACAAAGCCCTGCTGGGCCCTACTGCTGCTGTTCCAATTCTCCATGCCCCCTGAAATGCCACACTCATTTTGAGCTCCTCTGTACCTGAATGTGTCTGTATTTATCTCTATGTAGGGACTAAATGTATGACAAGTATATGAACAGCTGTGAGGATATTTTTCTGCTCCCCATGACATATTTATTTATTTTTTGGCTTTTTATTAGCAAATGTAAAAGAGCACTGAACTTTCCGTTTCTGGGGTCACACCAAAAGGAACCTCTTTATATGTTTTTATAGCTCTAAAAAGGTCATTTTGGGTACCATTTAAAAATAAAAAAACATTTTTAAAGTTCTTTAACAAACCACATCCAACAGTTTATACTGGAGAAGAGCCATTAAACCACACATAGAACTATTTACACGACCCATGGCTCTGTATATAAGTGCTGTATTTACTAAAGAACCTATAATGAACTTATTTATTTAGTCACATTTGGTTCTCTATGTGATGTCTCAGCAGGCTGAATCGTATATTTACATAAACTGTTTTAAACGGTTTTCTTTACATAATGCAAAGGTTCTGTGCCAGAGCCAAAAAAATGTGTTTTCTTTAAACTTTCTCACACTAATATAACTGACATCTCATTTACAAGAAGTATTCTCTAATGAAAGAGTTGTTGAGATGTTCTTTAGGGAGCCAAAAGTGGTTCTTGAACTTTTTACGACTTTTAAGTTCAGAGTTAGGGTTAAACACAGTAATGTATAGCTGTAGTCAAGCAGAATGTAAAGGATACACCTGACAAATACAGGAATACAAACTGCAGGAATACAAAAGGGTGTGTGTTTAGAGGTGTTTGGGGATTGGGCTGAGTTGGAGCAGAGTGAAATTGATCTGACTGCTAGGTGGCCTTGTTACAAGTGACAGTGCAGGATTCATTTAGCAACTAATGTGGCGGCTGTAAGCCCCTAATCTCCCAGCATTCCTTTAGGCAGTGCAGTAGTGCAGGTCCTGCTGCGGAAACCTGAGGGAAATCACTGGCGCCTCTCTGAATCTCACCACGGGCCACGTGACCACACCCACGTAAACACACTTTGCATGCTGCCTCACCATTGAAGCGGTGGATGGCTGCGAGCCTGGTTTACAGCACGGTAGAGAGGCGACCTACTGTAGATTCAAAAGTTGCTTTAATCTTATGAAACGGCGCACACAACAACTGTGTGCTTTCTGTTTTTAGCTCGCACCGGCTTTCATATGCACCATCTAATGCTTTTCCCTGCTATGGGAATAAAACATAATACACCAACACAAGAAAGCACCTGAAATAGCCGGCTTTGGTAGCCTGTGGCACTCTCCCTATCCGTCTGTTCCTCTCTTTATCTGTGTCTCTCACTCTCTCTATCTCTATGACTGTATCTCACTCTCTCTATCTCTACGACTGTGTCCTCTCTGTTGCCGTGTTTTTGGCAAACAGTATTTTAGGCAGGCAGTTTATGTGATTAACTGCACAATTAAACACAGCCATTATTACAAACAAATCCCTGTCCACATCGTGATTAAAAATGGTAATTGACCTTTTGTATTTTTTCCAGTGAAAGCACACTCTCTATTTTGCCTGATTCCTTAACTGGGCTGTTTGCCTCTGTGGATGCTCCTCTGATGAGCCAAGACAAAAAACTTCCACTATAAAATTCTTGTTATAACATACGTAACAGTGAAAGGAGGACAGCCTTTTAACAAGCCCTATTTCCAGTGCTTCTGTGTAAGCATGACTGATTCATTTGATTGATTTATAGCAGTGATAATAATTATAATTAATAATATACAGTAACAGTACTCTTCTACTGCTATTATTGTTGTTGTTATTGTTCTTTCATTATTGTTATCATTATTGTTATTACTTCAGCATTATTTTCGTTTATATATTATTAGAAACTGACAGGTCATTAAAATATCAATCTGCACAGTTGTTTTAATTAGTGTTTTTTTTCTATGGGATTAAGAGACTTTATCGCTGCGCCAGTGTGTGTGTGTATTTGTCTGAGTACCTGTTGTGTTTGTTTCTGTGTCACTTAAAAGGCTTAACCAGCATCCGCTGATGAACATTCAGACTGAAGTGCTGTTAATTTTGCTCTCATAGATGTGAGCTAAAAGCCCATCAGATGCCTGTGTTTGGATGAAAGGCAGGTTCTGAGCCGTGTGAATAATAGATTTTCCCCTCACGCGTGCTTTATCATCACTGGAGCACATTTGTGGTGTCTACGGAATCAAAGGCGCGCGCACACGGTGAGCGTTAAAACTTCAGCTGGCAACAAGCCTGTTTCTCTTCAACTAACGCCAGCCAGTGCAAAGAGCCAGAAAAAAGACTTAAAAAGAGCATTCACACTTTACTTACAGCTGGCTTGTTCAGCTGGTGTGCAGCAACACCGAAACCTGCTTGTGGTTATTCTTCAGTTTAAGAAAAGGATATTTAAATAGAATGGACTAAATGTAAACAGTGGCTGGAAGCTGGTACCCACCAACTTACTTAGTTGCGAACGCTAACTAGGAACAACTGATTCAAACTGTCATTTACGTAAGGCTGTTCATCTTATTTGCTGTTAGTGATGTTTACTGTTAGACATTCAGCTGTCTGACTGACTGAACTTTTCTATTTGTAACATTAACTTTTTTCTGACTGAACTGTTCTGTTATTCCAAAACAAACATCTCTTTTTACAGTATTAACATTTTTATGGACTGAACTGTTCCTTTAGCAACATTTAGTTTTTTCTAAATGAACTGTCCTATTAGCATTAACTTTTCCTAAACGCATTGTGTTAGCAGCTTTTTTTTATTGACTGAAATGTCGTAATATCAGCATTAGGCTTTCCTAAATGAACTTCTCATTTAGCAATATTACTGACCAAACTGTTCCTGTAGCAACATTAACTCTTCCTGAACAAACTTCTCTGTTAGCAACATAATTTTTTTTCTTTCCTGACTGAACTGTTCCATTTGTAACATAAGCATTTCTTTAATTGTCCCGTTTTCCCCATTTTTAACAAAATTTTGCAAAATTAACATTTTTTATTGAATTGAATTAATGTTGCTAAAGGAACAGTTCATTCAATTCAGTTTTATTTAAATAGCGCTTTTAAAAATGGTCATTGGCACAAAGCAGCTTTATAAAATGAAATAAATGTGAAATAAATGTGTGTGTATGAATGTGTGAATGAAATGCCTCTGATGAGCAAGCCAAGAATGACGGCGACAGTGGCAAGGAAAAACTCCCTAAGATGGCAAAAGGAAGAAACCTTGAGAGGAACCAGACTCAATCAGGGAACCCATCCTCATTTGGGTGATTACAGATACAGATTATAGAACTTCATGTGTGTTATGCAGCTGAAGGTTCAATATAACAGAGGTTCTTTAAGTTAACATGAAGTCCAGATCAGTACAGGGATGAGCTTTTTGATTAGCTTTTTCTAACTGAACTGTCCTGGTATCAGCATTAGCTTTTCTAAACAAACATGTCAAATGTCAACATCATCTACTTTCTAACTGAACTTCTAAAAAGTAACATCAGTCAACTTTTTACTGATTGAACTACTCTAATTGTAGCTTCTTTTGATTATGTTATATTAGTTAGCATTTTCTGTCTGAATTGTTCATTTATCACAATTAGCTTTTTTCTTTCTAAACTGTTCTTTTAACCCTGGGCTGAACCTTGCAAGAGCGACAGAGTGATTTCCAGCCACCCCACTGGCTTAACTCCTCTGAGCCGAGTGTGCATGGGACGGGGCGTCACGGTTGCCATGGCAGCATTGTAAATAGTTTTGAAGGATACGTGAGTTCAGTTGGTCCCTAAGGAGGTCATTTGTCTCTGCGTGCCCTACAAAGGCCCCTCAGATCCATTCCAGCGTCGCTCCTCCGCCTTCTCCTCTTACACTCAAATCTTCACTCCACGTTATCCTGAAAAATATATTTTCCTCTTTTTCCCCTCCGATCTTTGATTCTACCATGTGCTGTGTCAGTGTCTGTTGGGGTAAGAGAGGGATCTAGAGCACAATGTCTTTCCCTCTCAAGCTTTTGTGTGTGTGTGATCAAGGGAGGCTCAAAGTGGGGCCTACTTGGTAGTGTTGAGAAAGCTTCATGTCGGGTCTGAAAAGAGAAAAGAGAAAGAGAGAGTTGGTTAATCTGCTAGGCATGCATCTGACAGGACTGAATCCATCATCGTAGCTGAACGCTTTCATTGTGCTGGGGTGTGTAGGGCAGGGCCTTGAACCAATTCAAGGAATGAAAATGAAAACCCGAAATGAACAGTATTTTTCTAGAATTGAAAACATACTCAAAATCATGATCCATAACTGTTCAGGAATGTTTTTTCTTTGAGGTTTCTGTTACTGGTTTATAGTGTTATTTTGCAGAGTCACTATACATGAATGTGTACTTTAATCAGATCAACAAGTCTGTTGTGGCACTTATAAGTATGAGAGAAAAACTCGAGCTTATTTGTAAAATAATATAATCAATTTGCACATTTGTTTAAACCTGTCTTGGAATTGGAATGCAGGAATGCAAATGTTTAAATGTTGGTTTGGCACAATGCTTTTTTGTTTGTTTTGTTTCTGAGCCCTGGTTTAAGGCACAAGCATAGCAATGTATTGGATTTCTTGCTTCCCTTCGACAAAGATAGCGGTATCTGTTGGCTGCATAAGCTTTTTAATTCTGCCTAATGTTGTCATTTATCACATGGAAATATTTTAGCTGAAAACCGATTTCCCCAAATCCAATCTGCAGCCTATCATTCTTCGGGGAAAAAAATTAAGCTAAATGCACAGGCTTTATTTGCCCACCAGCAGGTGCCAAGTTTACAGAGTGCTGGGAATTTGTCATTTGCACACCCTGTCATTTTCACTACCTATTTTCACCTCTCTCTCTCTCTCTCTCTCTCTCTCTCTCTCACACACTTTTCACTCACCCTGTCTCTTCCTCTCCTTTGTCTAAGAGTCTACAGTAGAGGACAAAGTAGAGGAGTAAAGTGATGGAGGTGTTTGAATGCAGATTGCATGTGTTTTGCTGGCACTGTTTCATTTCTGCAATAGAGCTGAAGATATATCTCACCATTAAGTCAAGCTGCAGTTAATCTGAACACTCTGCGCTGGTTGGATCAGATATTCATGGCCCAGCAGGCAGTACAGCTTCTCCTGGAGCTGATCTCAGAGCAGCTAGAGAGAGAGAGAGAGAGAGAGAGAGAGAGAGCAAGCAGGGAGCAGCTGGGAGCAGCTGGGAGCAGCCAGCAACCCCACTGCCAAAGCCCAAATGAAAGAAGACAGGAATAGAGGGAAATGTCTCATCACACCAGCGTTTTGGGTCTGTGTTGTTTATTTTGTCGTTGGGTTGCTGTTCCTTTGCATATTTGGCAAAGGCGACTTCTCCTGTGTCCACTCAGTAGGGATGTAGTTTCATGGAGAATATACTTGAGCTCCTGTCGCGAAGTAATTTGCTTAAGGCAGCACTGGTCATAATAAGCCTGATTTATTCAACCTGACTTTCTGTCTTCCGTCAGTTTAGTTCATTGTCATTTTTGCAAAACACATAATTTTCTTTCATCCTTCTCATATGCATGTGTGTCAGTCTGTTAATGTAGATATGTATTATACTCACTGGACATTCGTTGTCGTTGTTGTTGTTGCTGCATATTAATACATATGAGATACATTTACGCTGTTGTATATATGGACATTTGACATTACAAATACGAATCACTACAAATAGGTACTTCAGTATATAGTATATATAAGACACAATATTCTTGCACAATTACATGTCATTGCTGTCAGGACAAAATGGTACACATTCTTTGTTTTTGGAGGTATATTTTTATGTATTTTTGTTATATGAAAGAAACGATAACCGTATTCTTTAGATGCCTTGTGGGTTTTTTTGTTTTTTTATAATTAACACCAGCTTTTCCAGACTTCTCATTGATTTCCTTTTTAGCGTCAAATTCTGAAAGGCTCTTAACAGTTTCATGTCTGTGAAACTTATCGATAACATAAACAGTTGAAACAGATCTTTGCTTTGCTTTTTTAATTCTTAATTCTTTTGATAATAGCATTTCTGACGCACTGAAGCATCTCTCTTGTGTTCCCCACTGTAAAAAGAAACTGGAAATAATCCTCCCCTTTTAGAGGAATAAAACCATTCATTAGTTTATTCAGGTCATATTAAGCGTAAGTGAGTCTAATTTGTTTTCTGTTTTGTTTCAAAAAATTGTTAAATTTTATAGAAGTGTGCCAGTAATGTATTTTTCCTTTGTTCATTTGAAATATGACTTGTTTCAAATTGTGATTTCACATTCATACTTACATACACAGTGGTCTTGATAATGCAGACTGTTAAAATTGTGTGAGTAATGTGTGAGAATGGTGTGAGGAACAGGATCAAGACAGGTGTCAATTCAGTTGAGCTTGTGTGGTATGTGTTTGACAATCTAGTCCAATCCTAGGAGACGCCACAAATCAACTTACAGGACTTAATGGACCTGCTGCTAATGTCTTGTGGAGTCCCTGCTTGTGGGGCTTTGGCTGCACCTACACAGGAAGAACCTACATAATGTTAAAGTTGATCATAATATGTAATACAAATGGGACAAATTTTAATTGCACTTGGGTACTTACTGATATATACATATAATCCATATCTACAAACGCACATATATAGAACATATGAATATTTCCCTGTACTGACATAGTGTACGAACAAACTAGTGTGTGTGTGTGCGTCCACGTATGTAGGTCTGGGCATGTTTGCGTGCCTTTTTGAAACTAGAATCCATAAGATGCAGACTCTTTTAGATAGCTCCTAATTATCTGGAGAATTAAAGATACATGATATCAAAGCTTACTAAATTGCTCTTTCAAAAAACATCCTGTTTTCCCTTCAAAAAAGCGTGTCTGTGATTTGTACCATTGGCAAGATAAGCTCTGAACATCTCATTACGATTACAAACTGTCTCGCCTGATTCCGACACACAGGCGAACGCATTGATACTTCTGCTTTAGATATTTGTTTTTTTCCCTCTCCCACTGAAGGGGTGAAGTGGTTTCTTGCCCTAAAGGCAAAAGCTCTCGTCTCCTTGAACCAAAGCCATAAACAAACTGGGCCTTCGTTCAATCGCTTGGACAGCTCTGCTCATGACCTTTAACCTCAGCGTGTGGAGTGTGTCGGCTCATGCTCACAACTCCCTATCTTCTCCGGAGCGGTGAGGGAGGATGCGTCCAGGTCCTGCGAGAGAATCCCCGCCGTTCGGCTTTTGTGAGTTAAAGGAGGCGCTCTCTACAGAGCCAGCCGTGCGTGTCATAGGCCCAAATGTACAAATCACTCCGCTGCCAGCCCTGCGCTTTTATTGTGCGAAAACAAAGGCCCAGAGCACTCTCAAACTCCTCCGTCAAAAGAGAGAGGCTCCATTAAAGAGACATTTTAAACCCCCTCCTTCACCAAAGAGTCTGTTTTGCCTAAGGAGACTGGCCTGTCAATAGAGCTCAAATCTGATCAGCGCGCAGGCAAGGCCGAGCTATTGCTCATGTGCACGTAAACAAGCCCATTATCAGAAGCTCTGGGGGACTAAAACCGAATTTCTGCGTTTTGTGTTATGCCGTCCTGATAAAAGAGACTCGTGGGTCGGAGAGATTCAAAGAAAGTCTCAATTTTCAAGCTATATTAGTCTCAAAGTCACTTTTCACTTTAATTAGGTAAACGGCTGTGAAGGTGTCTAGAGAGCTGAACTGCAGTTTCCATTAAGATCGAGCTCTGTTATGCACACACCCCCTGCTGGACATACAGTAGTATGACAGCTGTAGCAATCAGAAGTGTTGTATTTTGTAATTAGCATGCTTGAGAAATGTCTGAGTGGAATGTTATGGTCTTCTAGTGTCAATAAGTATTACATATTCAGTTTTGCTGCTTTAAAATTCCAGTTGTTACCGCTGCAAACATATCTGAATTAAAACAAGTTGTCTTTTTCAAAGTGTTAATAGCAGTAATGATTTTTATTTCTGCAGCTCTTTTCATGTAATCAAGGTCACTCTACACTTTAGCCTGGTGGTTGCTTACTGTTGGAGAAATACAAAAAAGAGAGAGTTGTTTTATAGAGAGATGTGCAGATTAATGCTACGGGAGATGTGTGTGTGCAGGGCCATCTGCCCAGGACATTAATACGCTTGAGAGGAAGAGGACAGAGAGAGAGAGAGAGAGAGAGAGAGAGAGAGAGAATGGCCCTATGGCATCATCCCACTCACTGCACATGTCTCTAGTGAGTGGGCCAAAACACCTGAGAGTGTGAGAGAGAAGGAGAGAAGGGGAGAGATATAGATAGAAGGAGAGTAAGAGAGAGAGAGAGAGAAGGAGAAAGAGAGAGAGAGGGAAGAACTTTTAAATCCCAGCTTTATTGTCATTTATTAAAATACAGAGAAATAATTTTGACTCTCACTGTCTTAGATTTAAAGGGACAGCATGCAATAAACATTAGAACAGTACTAGGACAGCCATATTGCTAAACAGTTTTTAAAAAATCGATAAAGTTAACTTTCTTTGTGATTTGATGGTGAGTCATTTTTGTCTTTTTAAAGGCGTCCTTATTTATTTTTTATATAATAATTTTAAAATTTTAATAATTATAAAATTATTCTATACAATTTTAACAATTTTATTTATTATTTTTATTCAGAATAGTATTTTGTAATCTTTGACAAGCTATGCATGACGTAAATATTACGGCTCATACTGTCCTGAATCCCATTTTACAAAGTAGTCAGATAAGCTGGAACACATTTAGGTCTTTGTTGGTTATTGGTTATTCAGTTAAGCCTATTTTCATTGTTTGGACAAAAAAATAATCAGAATAATCTGTAGATTAGTTTTCTAATACTAAACCTCAATATTAATGTCTCTGCTGCACAGAAAATAGCCAACTGGACAGCTACTTTTTCCAGTACCAAGTTCACCTGTGAGTCAATGCGACACAATGCTGTGACACAATGCTTGTGTCAGCTCTGCAGTGAAGATTTAATCTCTTATTATTGCTGGAGTAGTAAGAGCATGCTGCTTGGCAGTATATGTGGTTGTCCAGATGATAGCAACTTGTTTGACTTACTTGATTTCCTGCCTATACCAATACAATGGCACCAAGTGGTGCTGCCCTTGGCATACTTTGCAGACTTTAGCTATGGAAAACTTTTTTACCTAAAGCGGTGTGGCTGAGCCAAGGGAGTGGAGTTGCCTTTTGTTTTGTGCTGTAGTTTCTGATGCCTGGGCTGATGGCTCGACATGAACGGCGTACAATGGAGCAAGCTCATTATCCATTCAGTTTGCCAGTCCATCCACGCTAATTGGTGGGAGGGTTGCGTCCCTCTTGTCGTTTTGCATCTTCCACTCGCTTGGCCAGGCCTGTCCCGCACTGACTCGGGCCTTTTTTAAAAAAAAATTTGTGAGGCTGGAGTCCCTCAGGGTCAGGAAAGATAGAGAATGGAGAACGAGACAGTGAGTGAGAGAAAGAGAGAGAGAGAGAGAGAGCAAGGGCGAGAGAGGGCCACTGCCAGCACAGCTGTTCTCCTCAACACCACCGCAGCAGCTCCAGCGCCGCTGTCACCTAGCTGTGAATCGGGGGGGAAACTATGGCACACGTAGAGAGGGGAAGCAGGAGGGAGAGGGAGGGGGTTGCCACGGCAACAATACTCCTGCCTAATGGGCAGAGGAGTGTGCTGGATTGCGAGCGGATAGATGCTTTTCCTCCCTTTTTTTTCCTCCACGTTTGCCATCTGCTTTCAATCAGAGTCCATTTCCTGTACGGCAGCAAGACAATTCCTCGTACTGAGATCAACAAAAGCAGAGGAGCTGTCAACTCTGTTTAGGTCTGCTCTCAAGCTCAAAAATGGGCTTTCTCCCATTTCTATTCCATCATGCTGGAACCTGGATGTAGGATGTCTGATAAACGAATGCTTTCAGTGAAGCACGTGGGACTTCAAGATTCAGCTAAATGGCCGTTGTAATGGCCAAACGCGAACAAAGGCATGTGAAGCCGACCTCTCCTTTTGCTTTGTATAGATACAGACATAGACACCGCCATCTCTGTGATACATTCGAATGGTCCTGAATTGTGTGTGTTCTGTGAATAGAGGCTGAAAAGCCTTAGCCCTGTGGGGAACGCATCAATCAAATACGTCTCTGCCACTTAGTTGAATCAACCAGTTAATTTAGTGTCTCCATGTACTGAGGCTTCTCTTTTTTTTCCTCTTTACTTTTCTCTCCTTTGTTGACTTTCCTTGTATCCCTCTATAATACTGCTTGTCCATTTTATTTTCCCTCCTCAAAGATTTGTGATTAAGAAATTTGTGTGAAAACCAGTGTGAAAATCAGAGGATGGAAATATTTTAACAGCACACGCTAATGGTGTTGAAATTGTTTGAGCCGTGATGATCAAATATGGTGCAGTAGCTTTAAAACGAATCTACTGATTTTCTCTGTAGAATGCATTACTCTCGACCACGCTTGATATGTCTGTTTATGACTAACATTCATCATTATGCCATCTGTGATTACTGATGAATAATATGCACTCACACACATGCTACAGTATTTGTAGGGGGGTGATCGTGTGTGCGTGTGTGTGCATGTATGTGTGCTGGTGTTGGTGTTGTAGACACTCACATATACACATTAATGGACTTTTTCTCCTTTTTCTCCTCTGCAGTCCCTCAGGGAGTGATCCATAACGGAGCTCGTATGATGAGCCAGGGCCTCTTCCCAGGAATCCGACCCCTTCCCATCAGCCCTATTAGCAGCAGAACAGCCGCAGTCAGGTCAGTCCCTGCCCATTTTGCTTGTCCACTAATCTCTCTTGGTCCACAACTTTTACGTAGGACTAGCAGCCTGCCATAGCTGATCCCAGTTTTAGTTCTGGAGTTTGCTTTTTGCTTTTTCCCTACTCTGACACACCTAATTCAAATCATTGTAGGAGTTCTCCAGTCCTTTTCAATCTAATCTGTTGTATCTGTGGCACATGGTCCACAGACAACAATCAATTGCTGTAGTTAAAGAAAAGAAAATCGAATGAGCTGGCACTCTGGTTATGGGCACCTGCTGATTTCAAGGATTGAAATACACTCTAACAATACAAGACAAAACATGAGACAACAGAATTCAAAGGAAATCTAAGTTACTTTTCCCTCCCCTATAATTTTTTTGGTGTAAATGACAATCAGGCAGAAACGAGTTACGAAAAACTCCTCCCTAACAAATGATCTGTTCATAGAAAGAATCAATGTTACAGATTTGCAGCATCGTATACAAATACTTGTGATTTAAACATTTGTTAAAGCACATCAATGAGTTTGCCATTAATTACTAACAGCAACTGGCCATTGGCTTCCCATAAAAATAAATTCAGAGTCAACAAAGCACCGGGGTATTACTTTATCAATTCCTTCCTGAGCTGACGTGTGTGGGTTAGAGCTCGGAAAACAATAAAATGTGCAGGGCAAGCAGAATCCATTGCACAACTGTGAAACAATGTCTATTAGTGTGGTCTTTTCACATCTGGACTTGTACTCCAGTGATGCCCAATTTGTAAAGACATAATTCTTTAGAACTTGCTACATTCCAACAAACTTCAAACAAGACTCTTTCATATTTTCACCCCTGAAGTAAACCAAAAACACACATTAGGAATTACCTCTGAATAGGCTGTAGTCTGTAGCTTCCTGTTATGTGTCGCATGCAACCCCTAGAGGCTCCCTGCTGGAGATAACTCACTGAGACTCACTGAGCTGAAATGAGACTCACTGAGCTGAAAGACTTGAAAACTGGTTAATAAGACAAACCTTATCAGGTTTTAAACACAATCAGTGCAGCAACACTCAGTAGAACTAGTTAGATGAGCTGTTCTTTGCTCCACATCAGACTAAAGCTCTGACACGAAAATGAACTAATTGAATCAGCATTGCTACTGTGTTCGTGTCCCTTTCTGAACTCTTTCCACCAGTTACATATTAAGCCACATCCCATCAGAGCACAACGACCAGGCCTTTGAGAAACATCAGCTCACCTTATTATTCAAGCACAAGCCTCAGTCTTGCATATGTGGTGGTGATGAATAATTGATCACATACACTAAGTATTTTAATGGCCTGAGTGGTGTGAGTGGACTGCCTTTCATCTGGTGAAACATTCATAAGCCTGGGCTTCGGAGGCAGGTCCTACGTGTCTGCAGCCCCCACACACATGTCCTCTCAGCATCAGTTTTCTGATGATATGGTCATCCTCATAGGCAGAAACCAGCTGCTCTCGCAAGGAAGGATTAAAAAAATCACAGCGGCGAAAGAAAGACAGGTGTGGACAGTATATGTGTCTGTCTGTGGACATGCTTGCCTCAGGGTTTACAGGTGTGCACCTAGACACTCTTTGCCAAGAAGAATCCACTACCTTCATATGGATATCGTTTCTAATGTTACATACCACTGCACAGCTTAAAGGGCCCATATCACAGAAAATTAAAATGTTACTTTTTGCATAAAATCGACATACATGGATGCTGGCGCCATTATAGTGTGGGGGGAGTTTAAACCCTTCTTTGAAAAGCCTTAAATAGGGTTTAAAACCAGACCCCCCCCCCCCCCCCCACACACACACACACACACACACATACAAAATACTGGTCTCATACAAAGCATTCAAGTCATTTACCAAGTCCACACTGTTCGTATATTTATACAATGCTGACTCCTATTTAAATGAGATGTTTTAAAACAAAAAACAATACATATATATCTTTGCTTATTTGAGTTACATCTGTTTACACCTATATGCATAAAAGGTGTCGTAAGTGGACTTCAGGAATGGTGGAAGGGAGGGAAAAACAGGAAAATGTGGGATGGGTGCCCTTTAATAGACTTTGTGACCTTCATGCATGTGACAAATAAATGTACACATATCTACTATAGTGTCTAAGGTATGTTAACAGGCTGGCTGACAGATTGTGTTACGGGCTGCTTGGATGACGGAGCTGAGCTGCTGCTTTCTGTCAAATGAGTGACACTGCATTTAGGCATTAATAATTGAGCCCGTTTTCTTATCCTGCTGGGCTGTGGCTATAATTCATGAGCCATAAATGCAGAAATGAGACAGGAAGTGGAAAAGCTCTTAAGGTTTATTTTCCTAAGCTTGGAGGGAATTTTAATGTTTATAGCAAAGCTGCATGAAAAGCAAAAGCGGCAGGTCCAGCTTCTTTGCATATCGGATCAGCTAAGTGCAATAAACTCTGACCAGCGACCGAGTCATTTCATTATTTTAATGCTGTTTTGTTGATGAGGGACATAAATGGAAATAATTGAGCTCTTTTGCCATTTCCCTGTATTACTTCTCCACTGAAAATCAGGCTGTTTTGTAACCCACCTCCATTAATTAGTTTTATAATAGCGTTGTTGGTCAGCTAGAGAGGTACTTCAGAGCTGAAGTGCATTTCAAAGCCATGAGAAGTGTTTAATTTAATTAGCTCATGACTCATTGTGGACTGTACAGTTTTCCGGGCACAGTGCTTGCCACTGCAACACCTATTGTAGATAATGCATGAGTTTGCTTTAATGTGTGTCACTCAAATGAGCTTAAATAATTGTACATGGCATATCTCTCCTCAGCCAGTATTGCAGCGGATGTCCAGAAGGTTTACCTCGGGTTATTCCTGAAATTGAAAAACATTTCTATTCTGAATAAATCAGACATTTTCCAAATTACATGGCAAGTCTTTTTAACCCTAAATTCATTGAACTGCTTTGCATGTTTGAAAAACCCAGCAGATAGCCGTTGCAACCCTTTTGAGAGCAAATTACAAGCACTATGAAAGATGGAGGTTTGGTTTCCCCATAAAACTATTAATATAATTTTATAAAGATTAAAAATCTAAAATAGATTGTCCAGACTATATAAACACCTTTAACCAAAGAGGAATAAGACCTGAGGTACCACCAGAAGTCACTGCAAGACGACACAAGGTTTCTGTTAAAAAAGAAAATCAGTTCTTGCAGCGTTATATCCCTTAAATATCTCATCAGAGAGGCACTGATTTTTGATCTTTCAGCATCACAGTGACCCAAGTTACTAGAAGTGCAGGTGCTCGAGTGCTCAAGAAGAATACGTGGAGTGGCCTAGTTAGAGAATGACCTAAATCCAGCTGGAAATGTAATGCACAGCATAAAGATGGGCATTCTTTAACAGGACCAAAGGAGTCTAACTGAGGTTGACCAGCTTTGTAATGGGTGGAATGTTGCCAAAGCCGCTTCATTCAAGCAGCAAATTGCCTGCGGTACCCTCACAAAAAGCATTTATATTAACAAAATAATAAATAATCATGTCTCCTACGTATGATCCTACAAGCTATATATAATACCTTAAGACCATAAGACCACTCCTGTAGTATTATTTTAGTTCTTTTTCTCAAGGGTAGAAGGTGAATACTTCATGAATAAGTGAACTGTTTTAAATCAGTGCTTTGTCAAAGTAATAAATCCTTATGTATACATGTCATTTTTCATATTAATACAAAAGTTAAAAAAGCTGAATGTGTGGTATAGTTTTAAAAGGCACTATGTCTTTGTCATCATCATGTTACCATACCAGAAAATCTAATAGCATGCGTTATCCTTTTGCTGCGTAACTAGGTCAGTCCTGGTCGGCTGCAGAATTCGCAGCGACAGCGAGCCGTCCTGCAACTCTCCGCTGGTCAGCAGCGACCCCAAGGAGGACCACAACTACAGCTTTGCCAAATCTTCCAGCTCTGCACCCGGAGAGCAAACCCCCCACGACTGCAGCCAGGCCAGCTTCCATGGCAACGAGGCCGGCAGCGACACGGAGGACGACGACAAGAGCAAGATCAAGAAGGAGCCCAAGGAGTGGTCAGTGGACGCTCTGGCCCTTGCCCAGGCCCAGCACAAGAAACGGCAACATTTGACAAAGGCCAAACAGAGAGTGGCCAGTGACACGCTGCCCTTAAAAAAGAGGCGCACGGAGAAGCCTCCGGAAAGCGATGACGAGGAGATGAAAGAGGCGGCTGGCTCTCTGCTCCATCTGGCGGGTGTCAGAGCCTGTTTGAACAATATTACCAACCGGACGGCCAAGGGCCAGAAAGAGCAAAAAGAAACAATGAAAAATAATTAACTGACTGTGTAATAAGTAAAAAAAAAACATCACTTTTAATAGAATTTACTATTTTTTTCCAGGACATCAGGTGAATTCTACTGATTTGTGGCAATATCAACAATCAACTTTGTTTTCCTATCTTTATAGGTAATTCTATTGAGGGTTCTTTCTTTTTTTGTCTTCTTTTGTTTGTTTGTTTCTTTCTTTGTTTCTTTTTTCAAAGGAGATTAAAGCCATAGAAAAACCTTTCTAATGTATTCAGCTAATTCAGTAACGGGTTTTTATTTGGCTGATGTTAATATAAAAGTGATTGGAATAAGCAGAATCCTGCCCCCCTGTCCTACACGCACTTACTGGCATGCTTAGAGAGATGACAGGAAATTACACAGTTGGTTATGGTCGATGAACAGCTATCTCGGTGTGAGCTGGTGATGCAGCTACGTGAAGCAGGGCAGCAAGGGCTTGTGTAGGTGAAATTTGGCTGCTAGCGCAGTGCTCCTTCCTGCCTTGACTCGCTTTGTGGCAGAGCACATGGCAGGGCAGTGCCAAAGACTATCCCTTGGTTGGCCAGCTTGAGGAGCACGGCACTTCTTTTAATCGTGTGGCGTGACTTCACTTGCTGCCCTGACTGCTAATCCAATCCAGCGATGCGGCACCTTGGAGGAGAGAACACTTGTTGCAGTTTGCGTTGCTGGATTGTTGTAGCTGATGAGAGTCACGCTTTCTGGAGCCCACCCTCAATCTGTGAAATAAGATATCAAGGTCTAAGATATAGGCCTTTTTTGGAGACAAAAAAAACATACTATACATAAATATATATATAAATATCAGTGTAAAGTCCTAATAACTGCCCTTGTTCTTCCCTAAGCAATCAAACTGATTGATATTGTTCTAATGAAGTAAAGTGATTTCTCACAGTAACTGAAACCTTTGGCGGAAACGATGCTACAAAACCTGCCAGTTGTATTTTAGTGTTAAAAATAATATGACTGTGGAATTTTTTATTATTTTTTTTAAATATAATTTTGTTCTGTTTTATTTGTTGTGTTTTTATGTTCTTTTTTGCCTAACCCTCATGATGTAATAAGCAATTTCATCCAGTCAGGATAACACTGTATAAAAGTTACACTAGACTTTTTTCCTTTCTTAATTTAAGCAATGTAGCCAGCAGGATTTTCCAAATCGTGTTGCATGGGTTCTGTAAAGAAAAAGGAAAAAAACAACATTTTTTTTATTCAGAAGTTCATGTAAGGTAAATAATGTATTTAGCATGGAGCATGAATTATTTTCATATAAATATAGATCCTAGAGAACAAAAGGCACCGCCTCTAATTTCTATGCCCATAGGCCTAGAGTCACTTTTGTTGTTTTGTCTTATTTTGATTGGTTGTCCTCATCGTACTTGTTTTTTGAAGCAGGCATTTAAAGAATAACCTTCTTCAGGGACAAACACTGACTGTTGGGCAACACTCTGTGCAATATGGGGACTTTACTACACGAGTAGGGCTCGTCAGTCCACAGGCTGGCCTCTGACTACGCTATCAGCCCCTCTCAGCTCTCTTGGTCGATATAGCTCCAGTGTTTGAGAGGTCAAATTAAAAAAAGGAGATTTTAAGGAGATAATTAAGGAGAAGTTGGTAGTGAGTGTGGGCCCTCCGCTCCTCTGCGGCTTTGTGCCTGCTTTTCTTCCATGTGCCGTGCTCCATGTGTCGGTGCCAGTGATTTTCGGGGGTCTTCCATGTACACAGCACAGGACTCTGGTCCAAACCACACAACGACACACACTCTTACCACTTCTCTCTAGATTTGCATTGTAGCACTGTTCAGGTAAATTATCAGTATTAAGTTTGCAGGTCTACACAAACATCTACACACAAGCACAAACACAAACACACACACAATAAAAGCAGGTGATACCAGAACCTGATATGTGCAAGTGCATATATTTTAACTAAATTCCACCAGATTGCACTTTTATTGATTTAACTTAAGGTAATGTCTTTACCTTTTAAGTTTTATTCATAAAGTCAGTGCCAAAGCCTGTTATAACTAATAACTTACATTCGCAGCAAGATGGCCAACACATACTTGATAATTCTCTGTGAGACAAACTTGTCAGTGAGTTGTAGCATTTCTGTCAACTACTCATGTATGATATTACATCTTAATCCCATTTGTTGATACCACATTATTGGCTGTAAATTGCTCATCGAGATGTTTTTCACTTCATTCAGTCCTTTTTCCTCTTCATGGTGACGGTCTCTGCCCAAATGTCTATAACGTGTTGAATGTCATCTGGACCATTAGTGAGTGCCATTGTGATCTCTCCAGTCGGCATGCCTGCTCCGATCATAAGTGTATATGAAATTCATCTCTGCATCCTCACCCAAAGCCAGTGTAATTAACCTTGTTACTGAGAGCAGAAATGTGAAACTAATACGGAGCATGTTCTGAGGTTATCCATTCTCAAGTTACTGAAAGTGGAGGGGGAAAAAAGAGCAGCAAAAGTCATTTATCCATCCTTCTTTATAAACAAATAAAAAAGGCAACACTCACTACGTAACTTTTCCTTTCGATTCTCGGGGGGAAAAAAGCGCTGTGAAAGGATAAAGAGGCGAGTGGAGACGCATCAGAAAGCATTAACCCAAGCCAGGCTAATAACGGTCAATAAGTGGTCTTCTCATTTCCTTGTGTTTTTTGTCATTGTTTTTCAAAGGGTTCCTGTTGTTAAATAACCATTTTTAAATTGTTTTGCCAAGCCTTTGTTTTGTTTTTTTTGTTTGTTTGTTTGTTTTTTCAAAGAAGAGCACAATGGAGTCCATTTGGTTTGCTCTGAATTTAGGGGTCTAATGGCATGTGCACCCGGCTGAAGAGTTGATATGGAGGCATACTTGCACTCTGTATTTCCTTGACGTGTAATCATATTGCCAAAGACAATTTCATCAATATGTAAATATCACTTTGTCCATTACAATGGAAAAAAAAAAGTTACTTTTTTATTTTCTGTTTGTTTTTTTCCAACCTACCATCAAGTTTCTGTGCTGTATCGTCTTCCAGTTGCAATAAAAAAAAAAAGAGTTGCAAAGGTGACTTGTGTGGTTCTGAAATTGAAAACTGAAAAAAAACCTCTCCTATCTGGCCTGTTAAAAGGGTATAACAGCAACAACGATAATAGAATTAGTGAATAGTCAATATTAGTCATTTGTAATTGTGATAATATACAGAACGCATGCAGGGTGTGTAAAAATAGCACCCAAAGAAAATGCATCGGGCTGACAGTATTTTTCATATAATAAATCTAGGTAGATATTCCCTGAAATAATAAATAAAATTATGTGTGTTATAAACATTGTAACCAGCGGTTTCCGTCACTGCCAGTTTTTTTTAGTTTCTTAAATATATGTCTTTCTAATGTAAGCTTTATTCTGCTGGAAACTGTGAATTTCCCTCTGGAATGAATAAAGTATATATCTGTCATATCTATCTATCAAAATAGGTAGATTTCCTCCCTCATAATCCAATACACATGCAAACTTGCCAACATATCCCAAAATATAAATTTAATATATTGCCAAATCTTTTCGTCATACTACTTTCTGTATGGATATTTGCCAGCAACAACAACAATTTTTCCAAGGCTTTTTATTCATATCGCTTTCTCGAGTGTTTTGTTGGCACACTGACGAAGACAGCATGTCAGTCAACGTGTACAGAGATACTGAAGACTAAGGGTTAGGAAGAGGACCTGGGAGAGATGAAGAGAAGCAGTGATGTTTAGAGAGCACCGCTACTCCAGTCTGGGTGGTACCTTCAGAGGCGAGCGTGTGCCGAACCTGCCAAACCGCATACACTCCTGTGACAGCATGTCAGGCACCAGCGTTGGATCAGAGTTAAGTGAATTTTTACACTGCTTCCATATCTGATTATGCATCACACATCCCCACACCCCACTATATAATGGATCAGTATAAAATAAAACCCCATACGATTGGCCACAACTGGTGATCCAGTTGCTATTTTTTAATCACTGTCACCTCAACATAAATATGAATTTCTTTGCTTTCTTTCATTGTAACTTGTGTAAGGTTGGAAAACTGCACAGGACATCAGCAAAAGTTGCATTTATCCTTACGAAAACTCATCTTTTAGTCCCTACGTTTAGAATGCATCATTGTTTGAAATATGTTCTATCCATGAATGAAAAGTGCAAGACATTCTTGCAGTGAAAAACTGTTATTACTTACTGGAAAATACTGATGTTTGGCTTGGATTAGCTACAATAATAAAGTCGACCTCAGTACAACAGAATTTCAAAGCATCATTCAGAAGGTTGTAAGAGCATTTTCTGCAAATGATCACAGTTGTGGGGGCGTCATGGATAGGTCAGTCCTAATTTGCTTGAAGTCACTACACATTCACTTCAAATGTACAAGTGAGCATGACCCACATTCACGATGGCTCTCAACATCCCGGTGTCTGTTTTTGTAGTTAAGATTTAGATTTGCTGTAGAGGTGTGATTTTTGCCATGGCCTTGTTTACGTTTGCTGTATAATTCATAGATGCCATCTGAAAGGCTCAGTGTGAACACCGTGGTCCATTCTTAATTAAAGAGGCAGAGTCTGGAAATCATATACAACTACCTCCCTGCACAGTGTCACCACACCCATGCTCAACTAGGTTGCTATGCAACTGCAGGGGAAGAAAGGCAGAAAATGTACAAGAAGCATGTTGCCAGACGCAGACAGACAGAGTTCATCTATTTTGCAGGGGTTATTTACAGGTTGAGTAAAGTGGAAATGGTGATTACCCAGTTTTCTTTGCGCGACATTAGTTTCAAAACTGCAAACACCTGACATTATTAAATCCCGGATCCGTTTTAATGGCTGGATGAAATTTGGCATGCCGTCAAGCCTGGCATCCGTTTACTGCAAATATCACCATGGCAATCAAAAGGCTGTTTCATTTATTCAGTAAATGTTTTCTTGCGAGACTCCCGAGGGAACCGGCGCACAGCGCCAGAATGCAGCTACAAAAGACATATTGCATGTTTTTGTTGCCAAGGAAACAAACAGAGGTGGCTCATACCAGTAACAACTTTCTTCTGTACCTGACAGAGAATAGCCATCTTTCCACGTATGTTATTAACTTCTGTTCTTAGACTGCAGCTGTGGGCCACATACACTACCACGCCCCCAACTCCCCCCCAACCCAGATGGGGGGGGCATGTCTGTGTTTGGGTGCTTGGAGCTTATAGCAGAACTCTTTCAGTAATTAGTACCTCATTTATTCAGTTTCCAAGGTAGCAGGAAATGGGGTTCTCCTCTGAGGCGAAAATCAATAAGTGCTCTCCACGTGAAGGAACACGTAAAGAGCTGATAACTGTACGAATCCACAGCACTGCGCCTTTAATTTGTCCCACGGTCCTTGTAAGGCAGGCGCAAATATGGAGGTATTACAGCAAATCTGTGGCATTAAGAGTAAGAGTTTGAATACATTTCTGAGTCGATACACCTGGCTTTAATCTGGCTGATTTGCATTGTGGGGGGTGGGGCCCAGGTTGGGGATTTGAAGAGAAATTAGAATCTTTCCTGCTGAAAACGTGTGGAGACTTCTTCATCACTTGTGTGCGTGATGAATGTGCTCTACGTGCCGTTTTTGTGTTTACCTCAATGCTTTGTGTGTTTGTTTTATATGAGCTCTGTGACTATGTCCTGATGTCATGCTGCCTTGTGGCCTTTTGTTTTGCCTGTGTGTGATGAATTGGTCAGATTTTTAAAAAGCCAACAAAGGAAAACGGTGTGCAATAAGTACAGTTTACACAAAATTACATTTAAAACAACATGCTGAACAAAATGTGTAACATTTCATTCATTAATGTTGTCTACTGCTGTAACATAACCAGACATAACACTCATTAACCATTCCTTTAACAAATATCACCATCTGTGCTCACTGTCCATTAAATCAGCTCTACTTACCTTTTAGGTACACTTTGTGGTTCTGCCAGTATAGATTGTAGCCCCTCCCTCATTCGTGAATAGTCAGGACCACCTCTGTGCAAGCATTATTTGGGTCTGGCCTGTCAAACTGCTTTCCTTCTAGGACAGTTACATTAATGGTTTCAATTGTGTAATGCTTTGAATTTACTCAATGAAGGCCTTGTCAATTATTTGATGGAGTTGACCAAATACTGTGGCCCACCAGGACTGGAGGCTGATGTGAGATTTGGGTGGAGGAGCATTCTCAGCCCTTGTTGATGATGATAACTCATCAGATGATGCCCAGTTTGTGTTGTGGGCAGGTGGTGGCCTAGTATTTAGGGAGTTGTCCTTGCGTTTAGTAAGTTATGGGTTCAAATTTACTTTATCCTCTAGTCATTCATTAGTAGTCAGTTTCTGGCCACTGTTCATGGGATACTTGTGACTTGTGGACTAAACTCAGCCTACTAGTGATACTGAGGTATATAAAAACTTCAGCAGCACTGCTGTGCACCACACACACACACACACACACACACACACACACACACACACACTAACATGTCAGTGCTGTGCTGGGAATGATCCACCACCCAAATAATACCTGCTTACTGCCTGTTCTTTTAGGGTCCTGACCAATGAATTGACTGCAATCTGTAATATTAGAACAGCCTGTGCTCATATGTGGTAAGTGGGCCTGATAAAATGAGTGTGGATGAAGGGTAAGTATACCAAATAAAGTGGTCAGTGAGTGTGTAGTGTTGTCTAAATGCTAAAGACTTAATTAATTCATAATTAAACAAATGAAGTCAGGTAAATGGACTACTTGTTCCTCTATTGCCACACATACACCCACACACCCACATACACACACACACTCCTCTCCTCTGCTGACCTGATCAGGTCATGACCCCACAGGACCGTTTTTTTCCACCTGACCTTATTTGCCCCCGAAACAACAGCAGCCGTGTTAAACATGTTACTTATTGAGACAGAAAACAAACTGCTGTGAGTATTGTTTGCATTAGCGTTTTTTCTCACTCAGGACACAATGGGACATAAAGAAGTAAATAAATGAAGTAGCGCCAGCAGTGTGAATCATTCTTAGGAATGTGTGTGTGTGTGTGTGTGTGTGTGTGTGTGTGTGTGTGTGTGTGTGTGTGTGTGTGTGTGTGTGTGTG
>JBBPDC010000001.1:43368106-43386992 GCA_037974485.1 Hemigrammopetersius urotaenia
ATACTATTGTTCAGCGTCCTTGAGCTTGGGAAAGGCGCTATACAAATTAAACTTATTATTATTATTATTATTATTATCCTGATTCTGTTTTCTGAGTGAAAATGGACTGATAAACATTTGGAAAATGTAGAAATAGGTACCTGTCTGGATTATCACTACAGAACAATTTATCTCTATAAGGTTACATATGGTGTAAACTATATGAAATGTAGATATTTAAACACAGCAACCCTGTTTAAAACCTACTGATTAAAGAACATACTTCCAGAGTATGATAACCACATCTTCAAATATCAGATCTAAACCCTCAGGTCAAAACAGAACATCAAAATGTCTCATAATTCATATTTAAAGCACATATCTATCCACACTGCTGGGATCTCAATGTCACTCTGAATTTTGAATAGAGACTAATTCTGTTGAATCTGTTCAGTAGATTATTAAATAGATGTATGGTGGACAAATGTGTTAGTATTTTTGGCTCATTTATTTTGGCTAATTCATTGTGAAGCGTTCATATTATGTAAATGGCAGCTGCTATTATCAAATGCTGTGTAAAATAAAATGGAAAAAAAAAAATTCTGAGTGTCTCTTATGACAGTGATTGTATGGAGACAGGTAGTTCAGGGTTAAAGAGTGGTCACTGGAGGAAAACAGAGAAAGAGTTAGAGAGGTCTCAAAGCAGATTAAGGCATAAAGACCATGACTGACAGCCTGCCGGCCACCTGTTGTTACCACAGAGGAGGGTAAGCGGTTAAGCTGGATAGTAAGTAAACCTTTGTACCTTTTAGATTGTAACGTTATCAACTTCGTTCAGTCAGTTTTGTTATGGACAGGGGTGGGGGGGCAAAATACAGTTGGTAGGATACTTGCCTCTGGACCAAGAGGTCATGGGTTCCTGAGCAAGACCCTTAACCCCATGTTGCTCCAGGGAGACTGTCCCCTGTAGTTAGGGAATGGAAGTTGCTTTGAATAAAAGTGTCTGCTGTAAATGTAAATGCTGTAAATGTAGTGCAGGACACAGATTATATAGGATAAGAAGTGAACTGTGTGAGAGAGTGTACAGTGCGACTATGCTGTTCACACATGCTAGGGTTAATTTTTAGCTTTAGTGGGAAAAAGACACGTAAGTCTGTGTGTGTTTCTCCTCAGCTGGTTCTGTTTGGTTTTCCAGTCAGTGTAGCACTTCCTCAAAAGTACACTCAGAACTCGCCATTTTCACTGTATTAGGGGTGTGAAATATACTTCAAGGTGGTGATTCTATCATTTTTTGGAAGATGGAATCTGTCAATCAAATATAATACTATTCAATGATGTATACACTAATTTGGGCCATTTTTATATTATGTTAAATGCAAATGTGGTTGTTTTAGTTGCTTCTGTTCCAATCCTGTGAGCACATATTTTCAGTCACATTCAGAGAGAGAGAGAGGGAGAGGGAGAAGGAGAGGGAGAAGATGAATTGTGGGCTGTCCTTATGGTTTAGGTGGGAAGCATCAGGTTGTGTCTACAACAACAGATTGTTCAAGAATTAGGTCAGGGTTATGTTTGACTTGCGCTTTCACTGTAAATATTTTCCTTTTTCTAGAACTGCTGTCAAGTGCAAAAGTTTTCATACCCCTAGCCAATTTACATGCCGGCATTTCTGGTGAAAAGATGTTAACAAATCCTCTACAGGGAACTGAGTAAAATCTAGCATCTTTGCACTTCTAGTGCAGAATTTCTGTTTATTTTCCAACACGAATACATTGGGAAAAAGTAGAACAGTATGTGTTACAATGTGTGCACAGCCTACATTTTATGGCCAAAAGTATTTTTCTCATGGGTTTGACAATTAAGAACTGTGTTAGAGTGCATAGGCCTGTTCTCTGCAGGATGTGTACTTTTGTAACTATTGTAATTATGAAATGGTAGTGATTGTTATTTTTTTGTGAATGCTGTACCTGTTGTGAAGGAACCGTCTGTCTCCTTTCATCTGGGAGAGAGACAGAGACGGGGAGGGAGGCTGAGAGTAAAAGAGAGAGGAAGAGATAAAGAGTGACACACACACACACACACTCACTAGGGGCATACAGACAGGCATCTACACGTCTCAGCTCAGCTTTACAGCCGACTTTGTGGTCGGCAGGTCACATGACCTGCTGCTAACTCCTATGGTGCAGGATTGAGCTGCTGAGAGCGAGTGAACCATCTGCCCTTTTCCTCAGCACCTACACTGCTGAACCTAACCCTAACACTCTGGTAAGTCTCTCTGGCTGCAGCCACACAGGAGTATTTGGTGATTTCTCCTCATTTGGATACCTTCATAAAGTAAGGATGAATTACTGTTTTATCTTCTTTGTGTGAGTTGTTTTGCTTCTGTCAGCATGGAAATATGGCCTTTGCCTTGAGAGGAGAGGAGGGAAGCTATTCAGAAGTTTTAGTTCCCTTTTATCTCTGCTTTATTCCTCCTTGGCAGTGGGAATTAACGGCCCTGTTTTATGCTGACAGAGTTCATTAGCATCAGAAACTGAAGTCTGAACTGTCAAGACCGATAAGATGTAAGTTTTTTAACATTGTATTCTTGGGGTCACTTTTGTATAATTTATTTATATTATGTATATTTTAAATTCTGATGGGACTCTGAATTTCTTTACCTTATTCCCCTGCAGAGTTCCCTTCAGAGAAGGCTTGAAGCTCTTGAAATGCCTTAAATTGTAGTCATACTCAGTTGTAATTCATGGTCGTCGTGGTAAGAAATACCTATAGAAGCTGGTGCTTAGTAACAGGCAGTTGCCTGAGCACTGGGTGATTTAGACCCTGTTCAGTAGCCCCAGTGTCCTCCTAAAGTCCTGCTATAGCAAGGCAGAAAATGTTTAAAAAGAGGACGTGTGGGGTGGGTGGAAAGTGGATTGGTTTGATAATGTTGCTTGTCATTACAACATCTTGAAACTGGATGCACTTTAAGGTCGAGCTTTAGATCTCTCCCTCAGGCTTTCTTGCTGCAGCTTTTGTTGAAACATGAAAAGACTTGCTTTGGACTTCTGCAGAATTCTCTTTGTACAGTAGCTCATACTTCTCAGCTGACACTCAGGACTGCTCACTGATAAGAGTTCAGACAGGAACTTTGAACGTAAATATGAGGCTACTGTTGTTTACCATATTTAATGATAAACTTACTATTTCTTTTTTTTTATTATTTTATTTTAGTTTCAGTTACACCATGGGGTATGGATTCTGCCAAGTTGTTTTAATACTTTGAGAGAACCTACCTTTGTGTGAATGTGCTATTTTGTGTATGTGTGTGTGTCTGAGAGCACAAATTCACTGGCAGTGAAAGTGGACCTGAGGTACAGAATGCTGGTGCCTAGCAACAGGTGAAGCTTTTTTTCTTATTTGGCAGCACAGAGATGCCCTCTGAGTGCTGGAATGGCCAAACGATTCGGCTTAGTATGTGAAAGCCCGGCAAGCAGCTGAATTCAGGCTGGAGGGGCCTCTCTTCTGGACAATAAATCCACCTTTGTATGAGCTCCTTTGAGCCAGGGGTAAATTAAAAAATATATTCACTGTTATGAAAGCGGTGGAATGTTAATCAGTTTGCCGTACATGTTTCAAGAAGGTAGAAATAAAAGTCTTGCAATCCTTAGTTTGCTGAAGCTTTGTGTCTGATACAAAAAATTGAGGATCTTTTTTTTGGCTGAGTGTATTATCTGTGAGGTTTTGTGTTCACTTTCTGTCCTGATGCTTTTAAATAGAAAGAATTTTGGTCAAAAGTTCCTTTGTTTCTGAACTCAGGGCCAACTCTGACCAAGAAAACTCATCCAACTGAAAGAACGAGTGTTCAGTGTCCTCTCCTTCCATAAATGCATTTGTACATAATGCAAGGAAATACATACATATGTGTTGTTGAAAATGCCTTTCAGCTCTTTTGTTATCTCTGCTCATTAGTCCAATCAGCTCTCATTAAGTTTGTTTCAATGATGAGAAAATAAACACTGGGTAGAAGCACAGCATGAGTCACTCATCTAGTGTATGCTTCCTGAAACATGACAAGATCCTGGAAAATTCTTATTTTATTCTGTTGGGAAAAATGCATTGGTGCACTTGCTCATGTTTTTTTTTTTGTGTTTTGCAGATTCATCTGTTTGCCAAGAGGATGAAGGAATGAACATGGATACACTCAACTGGACAACCAACAACCCACACACAAATGGCCAATTCTGTGTCAGCTCTGGCCGCGTTGCCAGATGGGTAACATTTGATGATGATGAGGTGCCAGACTACAAGCATACTTCAAAACCATCCAACATCCAGCTCGACAACCTCAACAACTCTCCGTTACAAGATGCCAACAGCAACCTGATTATTTCACCCATTCAGAACCAGACAAATAGACCCATCCTGGACTTAGCTCCAGATAGTACAGATCCTGTGTTTGCCTTAGGCAGACCGTTGTTGATCAACAGCACTCCTTACACCAAGAAGAATCCCTTCTTGGACGAGGACTTTTCAAATGTGCAGCCGTCGCCTATTAACCCTTTCAGTGCCTATTTCAGTGATCTGAAGTCTTCGGAAAGCAACGGCTCAGAGAGTCCTCAAGTTTCGTCCTTTAGTTCACCTGTTTTTGAGCCCCAGCATGATATTAAAAGGGAGTCGCTTCTTCTTTTCTCCCCTGATAGTGATTCTGCTGGTGGTTATGATTTTTTCCCTTCAGGTCCTTCTGAAGATGACCTGGATCAACTCAGAAACATGCAGATCTCAGACCCTGATCAGCTAGACAGTCCTGCTTTGCCAGACGATTCTGTGGATGCAGTGGATGAGGAGGAAACTCCTTATAAGCCGCCTCATATGGCCCCCCAGAATGGCTGGCCCATGCTGCTACGCATCCCTGAGAAAAAGAACATCATGTCGTCTCGCCATTGGGGTCCTATCTTTGTCAGGCTAAATGATTCTGGCCGGTTGCAGCTCTTCTATGAGAAAGGGCTGGAGAAACCCTTCAAGGAGTTCCAACTGAATGGCCAAATGGAGCTGTCTGAACACAAGTTGCAGAACTATGAAGAGAACGGCCGTGTGCATACTCTTAGCTTGGACCTTGTAGTATACAAGGAGAAGCGGAAGATCCAGCCCAAGGTTACAGTTGTTCACATACCTGTTAAAGAGCAAGTCGTAAAGCTTGGGACCGTTGACTATCAGGACTTCCTGAGCTTCAGGCACGCTTTGCAGGAGAAACTAGTGGACCTAGTAGACACTGAATCTACCAGCCCAAATGCATCCTACTCAGAAGAAGAGATTCAGGTTGAAGTTGTGGATAGTTTTCATGGAGTTCTATCTAAAGGTGACAGTCGTATTCTACAGCAGCTGGTAATGACCCAAGTCAATGTTCTCGCCTTCCTGACGGGCTCACCACTATGTCGCGTTGGGCTAAACGACGTCCAGGTCAAAGGAAAAGAGGTAGTATCCCGGCATGACATCATTCCAAACACAACCACACGCTGGATTCGTTTGAGAGACTGTAGACTACACGAGTGCGCAGACCAGCCAGAATTTGATGAATCTAGGATCATCTCCTTTGATCCCCCATCTGGACGCCGATTTGAACTACTGCATTTCCGGACAGCCTATGCAGAAAAGACGCTCCCCTTTACTGTGAGAACAGTTGTCAGTGTCCATGGTGCAGAGGTGGAGCTCCAGTCCTGGCTGGTGATGTCGACAGGCTTCTCATCTAATAGAGACCCTCTCACCTTGATACCGTGTGAAAACGTGGCTGTTCGTTATCCTATTCCTGAGACATGGGCCAAGAACTTCCGTAGGGAGAGTGTGACGGGAGAGAAGTCCCTCAAGGCACGCTTCAATAAAGGAGCCAGTTTTGGTTCTGTTAGTAGTTCAGGTTCCGAACCGGCCATGAGGGTCACACTGGGCACTGCTAAATACGAACAGGCCTTTAAATCGGTGGTTTGGAGGATCAGCCGTCTGCCAGACAAAAACTCCGGTAAGGCCTTACTGCATTACTGTGACAGCTTGATAGAAGGTGATTAAACTACAACACAGCAAAGTAACCAAGGAGCAAAATTCTGTCATGAATTGCTGATCTTGATTGCCAGTTTTAGGAAGGTGTGAATTGAAGCACATAAAAAGTGAAAACTACTGACATGGACACATGCTAATCATGTCAGTTTGATGCAATAATGATAATACTTTGTAATCAGAGGTTACAAATTAGATGGAATGTGTTACTGCGACTTAAGTATGCTTACTGATTAAGTACCATCATGCTTAGTGCTCAGCATGAAGATCCTGTGTTAAAGCGTCTTTATCTTTAATAGGACTTCTTCCAAAATGAATTATACTCTTCATCTATATGAGTGATTTACTGGCCATGTAATAAATACCATTGCTTTTGAAAGATGAAATTCTTTTTGAAATCGATTGGCTGGATTGTGTCTGGCTACACACTTAGTGAAATAGGAGAGTATTAGGGATTGTAAATGTCAACTTCAGATTCATTATCCTGAATTGGAAGTATCTTTATCTCTATACCTTTCAGCTTTGAGCCTTGCTCTTATTTCCTGTTCTACTTATTTTCCAAAATTGTGCTCTTGGGGTAGTGGGTTACTATATCAAAGTAAGACTATATTACACACATCCATTGTCCACAGTGTATAGTAATTTGAATAACTATAAGGATATTTGTTATTCTGAGAGCTCATACAAGGTCTGTATTTTTCATCAACCCTTTAACTGGTTTTCAAAACGTCAACTATAAAGTAATATAACGCTTTTTGTCTAAGTCCAAGTGTTACATTTAGTGAGAGGAATTATGGCACTGAACACTGAATATCCCATAGGTTTTCAGTGAGGTAGATAAAGTGAGTGTTCAGAAAACATCTTGCATTGTTTTGTGAAAGATATAGAACTTTATACACAATACTGATGTCTTGCTTTTCATGGACTTGTGCCCCCCTGTCTGTTTTTGAATGATAACACATTCCAAAGCATGTGGGGTGACACAGAAACAACTGATTATTCAATATATATTCTTTCTATGCTTTCAGTCGCCCTGGGTTGGTATTTTGAGTGAATGGCCGGTGGTTCAGGCCTTTCACCAGCTCATCAGCATGGTTCCCCTTGCACATGTCTGATTGGTCGGACAAAGCCATAGCTGTCAATATTCATTAGGTCACAAACTCACTGGCTTTCTGTTCCCTTTGTTTAACTCCCCAACTTTCTCTCACACACCCACTATGGCCAGACTTTTCTACCAAGGCTTTCTCTTTCTGGAGTTTTTGTGTATGTGTACCCACCTTCATGTTTTTTTTTTCCAGATACCTGTCTGGTATTGATAAATTGTGATTAGTTTTCATTCTTCATTTAATTAAATGAATTGTTCCAGTTTTTTTCTAGACAGCCTGAGCTTAAACCTGAAAAAGGTTTGCAATAGAGAATCCCCAATGAGAGTGTAATTTAGGCACAGGCCACACTAAATCTGTGTCTGGGAAGCTGGCCCAGTATTGTACTGTTATGGTGTGGTCTGGAAATACAGAAATCCTTACTCTAACTGTAGAGACTTTTACAGTCCTTAATCACCCTGGTTCTTAGTTCCTCTCTCCTGCTGTGCACAGTTTGGGTTTTTTTCTGCTCTAACAAACCTGATTTAGCTTCTGAAGGATTTGGTCATTATCTGATGAGTTCAATCTGGTGTGGCAGAGCAGGGAAAATAACTCGCTGTGCAGGACAACAGTCCAAAGGGTTAGGTTTTGAAGCAGTACTGAGGTTAGGTGTTTTCAAATTGATATTCTAATCGTATTCCAGATTTAGTTAATCAGCGAAGGTGTGTTCAGTTTCCAGAGTTCACCTTTTTAAGCAAAGAGGAACACTTTCAAAACCATCAAGTGCTTAAGTAATCTCAATAGACTTGCTTATGTGGTTGCTGAAATTGTATGACGTGTAAAGTGTGTACAAAATACAGTTTTTAATGTTTTTTTGATGTTGAGTATGTCATGCAGTGTGTACAACTGTTTTTTTTTTTGGAGAAAATGGACTTGTTTACAGTTCAATATGAAGAAGAGAGAATAGTTAAGACAAGTAAAGTCTGGTGTTTTGATAAGAGCAGGTCTGAGGCCATCATTAAGTTTGTGTTTGTTTTTTTTGTTCTGTGTTCTCCAGCACTAGGGCACCCTCACACCTTCTTTTGCCGTCTGGAGCTGGGCTCTGACTGGGAGGTGCCGCGGAAGTTTCAGAGCCACGTGGAAGTAGAGTTTGACATGCCTGCTGCTTCTGCCTCAAAGGCCACTGTTCGTTCACTGTCTGTGGAAGGCAGGACTGAACTGAAGAAGTGGATCACTTACAAAGCACACTATTCCTACCAGGTACTTTTTATGTGTGTGAGAGTGTGTGTGTGTGTGTGTGTGTGTGTGTGAGTTAGATGGTGGATGTTCATTTTGGTGTAAGGTAGAAGATACTCCTCCAAGGTGATGGGTAGACAACTGGGTCAGGTTTTGTGGGATGTTCCTGGTATGCAGAGGTCAGTATCTAATGAAAATATCCAAGGAAGGATACCCAATAGCAGTGTCAGGGATGCCCAAGGCTCACTGATGTGCTTGGTTTGCAAATTCTAGTCAGTCTTGTTAGATCTCGTAGAAGTGCTCCTGTAGCACAAAAAAAAAGTTACTGCTGTCTATGAAAGAAGAGTATCAGAACAGTGCATCACTTGCCTGTGGAAGAGATTACACAGGATGCACTAGCAGAGGAAGGCAGTTTGATAGTCTGAGCAATGTGGATTTTACTTTGACATGTACCACCTGCCTAAACAATATTGCAGACGAAGTACACCTTCATAGCAACAGTCGTCCCTCACATCTGTGGGCTCTATCACCAGGATAAAGTGGCCTGCCTGGCACAACAAGGTTCAGGAATGGCTTGAGGAAGGTGTTTAGTTTTTCCCAAATCTCAATTAATTTGAGCATGAAAACCAAAAATGTCTTGGCACCAGATGCCACAACTCACCTTCAGAGACCTTGTAAGGTCTATGCCTCAACAGGTCGGACCTGTTCTAGGAGCGTAAGGGGCATCTAACACATTTGGACACACATACAGCCTCATAGTGTAAAAACAGTGTGAGGGGTGTGTGTGTGTGTTTATACAGTAAATAGTTATGTTTGTACTACTGTCCCCACCCAGCAAAAGTCCTGACTAATTTTTCAATATACAGTAAACACTGTCTGATTTGTGTGCCCTTTGGGGATGGGTCAGTTCCTGCTAAACTTCATCAGTCGTCTGACAGTGTGACTGGACGACAGGCAGTCACCCTACAGCAACCTACTGTCTCAGCTGCCAGAGCTGTTTTCCTTGCTGCGATCCAAACATGTCATTAAGGTGGCTGGAGCTGTCTCCCAAAAGCATCTGCTCCCATTACCTCTCATCAGCCTTACAGAGGAAATCAGCTCCACTGTCACCACGCAGGAGCGTTTTAAAAACAGCAGGGCGGACTAGCTGGACTTTTACTCTTACACCACTGTAGACCCTGGGGAGGGAGAAAACAGGTTTTTACAGAAGCTGTATTTGAATGAGGGGCTATGAATGAAGGTTATATATGAACATATGGCATGCAAGCAGCACACTGTTGATACATTGTTGCCACCTACTGGATATATTTTGAACTGTGGCAGCAAATACTTAAAACTTGATCAACTTTAAAACATAAATATTATTTGAAGATGATTTCAAGTGCCAGCGAATACTCGAAACTGAGACTCCGCTCACTGATCCCAGAGCATATTGATCTGAGTGCAATTAAAGGTTGAAGTTTGATCTGAAACCTTTCTTCAAAGATTTATAAAGGTATTTTATAAAGCTTTGAAGGAAGTGTATAAGATGAAAAGGAATAATAAGCAGTGGATAAGTGCTGATGGACTAAATGTGGACTGTAATCTATGCAACAATGCTCATGCTTTAATATTTTCCAAACCTTCTTTGCAGTTCGGATTGCAGATTATTGCCCTCTGGTGGGTGCAGTTTGTCATTACAGCTCACTTTAGTTTATTTCTCCTGTTTTCCTGTAGGTGGGGATAGAACATAAGAATGAGGGAAAGATGAACTGTCCTGAACAGGAGCAACCAGGGGAGTGCGCTCAGCAGTGAGGAAGACCCTTTATTTGTGGAAAACTTGCACTTTGATGAATGAGGAAACATTATTGAATGTCAGCATTAAAATAAATTGACATCTTGAAAGTTTACATTTTCCTGCCATGGACTGATTTATCTTTGGGAGTTTTTGTACATCTTTGGTACGAACTGAGTTTAGAAAACCTCGACAAAAGAACATAAACTGGGTCAGAAGATACATTAGATGCCATAGCCAGTTAATTCTGCTCAATCCAGGAAAGCCTTTCTGGAATTATAGAGAAAATGTCATTTTGCATAAGTGCATGCGGTGAGCAGCTGTCACATGATAATATCAGTGTGATAGACCTTTCAGTGTTCACTGATTTTTGAAAGCATAATAAGGATTTTTTCTGGTGTCAGTTACATGTCTAAACAAAAAGCATTAGCTTTGCTTGGTGGTGGATGGTCTTAACTAATACTCATGTTTCTTACAGTTCTTTTTTTCCGTAAAAGCAGCAAACCAAGAGAAAACCAGAAAACAAATCCGTCTAATCACTGTGTGTGAATGCAGATGGTATCATGATCAGCAGTATTCTTACTTTCAGTCCTCACATGGACTCACAGTAGACAGTGGACTTTACAGCTGAGAATGTAGCTTTTACACTTTCACAAGGTACAGTATAAATGACCAATATTTATAGTAAGTCTATACATTACTAAAGTATCATAACACCACAGTCATTAACTGAAAACAGATTGACTGTGGCCTTCCAACACGGAGGCCTAAAGGGAGAGCTTTGGGACTCGTTTATAAATCAGTAGGGATTGTGTATACACTGTATTATTTTTTTATTATCTATTTTTTAACCTTTGTCCTGGTATAAAAATGACATTTTTATTTTCCATTGACATGGATTTCAATCATGAATACATTGACATTTTGGAAATAGACAAATGGAGCTCTTGGTCAGATATAGTAGTAAAATATTAGGACATTAAGGTGTTAAACGGTCAAGTTATTTCTTGTGTCTTAATGATAAGTAAGGGCTTAACATTTGTAATTTTGTAAAACTGCTGTATTTGTAATGTGGAGGGTTTGTTAGGATTGAGAAATTCAGTTGTTTTCTTGTGCTTTGACTGTATGATGTACTTTTTCTTTCTACTAACGTTACTAAGAGATGGAGGTTGGAGATCTGTGATGTGTTGCACTACTGTGTTGCATTTTCTTTTCATTAGTTTATTGGGGCTGCAGTGGCCAGTTTGACCAGTATGTGATCTGGCAGACAGTTCGGTCATCAAAAGGTAAATCAACTGGGTTGATTATGTGATTTTGTTTCCCATTTAATTTTAAATTGCATTTCTCATCAGAATTGGCTACTCGGTTACTTTTGGATCACAGTGATATGTTGCACTGTGTAAAGTTTTTATGTGTATAAAGAAATTGCCCATGGTGGACATCAAAACACAGTCTTTATTTCCACATAAACTTTCATTTTTCATGACTAATGTTTAACAGATTCAAGTGATTCATTCTTTTTAACAAGTTTATAATTGTTAATTGTTTCTTTGTGATTGCTTAATGATTACTAACATTTGGAGAAGTTATCACTGGGAAAGTTTGGATGTTAATATTTTTAATTATTATTACTTTTAAGTTTATCGACTACCCCATAAATTCAAAATCCTCGATAGTCATGTACTGGAGTAGTGAGATTTTTTACCAGTATGTTGGTGCCACATCCTTATATCTCCATTAATTTGTTTCCTAATGAATTGCTAAAATGATTCAAAATGAATTGGGATAGCATATATATGGATTCCTTTAAAATCTAGGAATGTTTACCCTTCTATAAAACTATGAAATATTGCCGATAAAAGGTTTTGTTCCAACAAGGACAATAAGTCCTGTATAACAGAAAGTACACACTGTGAGTCAGTGGTATATGCTTTTTTCCTGACTGTGTGAGCAGGGCTGTATGTACAACTGTGTTTCTGTCATGCAAAAAAAGATGAACAGGTACTGTATTCTGCCTTTAAGCTCTTTTATGATGTGTGTTCATTCTGACTGGTGAATAAACACTAAACAGTTTTGATGTATGATTGTATTGCCTCCTACTCAGGTTTGTCTATAGAACGATTATCATTAAAAAGGAATGTTTATGTATTATTTATAATTGCTAAAGATTTATATTATCTGGCCCATTGCTGTTAGAGGAAGGTAATAGTGAAAGCAATTATTTCTATATGCAATCGAATTTAATATGTCCAGCATAGAGTTGCCTTACTTAACAACTGGTGGGCTGGACATATTAAATTCTATTGCATATAGAGGTTAATATCTCCAGCACACCAGATGTTAACTAATGGCAGTTATATGCTAGACATATTAAATTCTATTGCTTGTAGAATTGAATATGTCCTGCATAGAATTTAATATGTCCAGAGTTAACTGGTGGGCTGGAACCAAGGACTGGGACCAAACCAAACCATGTTGTGTGCGTTTGCCATTAGGAGAAACACACGTGAGAGTCGAGGACACAGACAAGCAATCTTTGCCTTAATCAACATCTGTCCGGCCGTATTAACAGAATTCATGACAAAGGTAAAGTGCACAGAAACACCGGCATGTTTCATATCAGGCGAAAGTAAGTAAAGCATTTTTTTATTTTGCGTAGAGTGAGATTTTTAATTTGTATTCCCTCCTCTGGTAACAGCAATTGTTTTAAGTCGTTTTTGTCAGACTCATTAATTCCCATTTTAGCTTTAGAACGGAGTGTGACTGCGGCCTATTCAGCTGTTCTTTGGGGTGTTTCATAGTTGAATAGCTTTCTTGGCCTGAGTAAGGATCTTGTGGGGAACCTACTTTAGGTCTGAGAAAATTTGGCAGTTTGATTCATTGAATCTCAAAGAAAGATCTTGGGAGGGAAAAAACAGTCTTAGACTGTTTGTGGGTTCGAACTTTTGGTAAAACCTTATTTCTTAGAGCGGAATGATGTGGCTGAAAGCAAGCAGGGGCCACAGGATAAAGAGTTACAGCCCCTAAGCCATCTACTTTACCACTGAGGTAAATACTGCAATTTGCAGATAGACTGCTGAGTCATTGACGTAAATAAAACGGATGTAGGCTTAAATCAGCTGAGGTCCACATGAGGGCAGTGTTTTACAATGGATGATGTTTTTTCTTCCCAAATGAAAAGAATCATTTTTTGCAGTTTCTGAACAGGGAAGTCCATGTGGTCTGTTTGGGGTGAAAAGTAACCCCCCCCCCCCCATCTCCTTGACTACAATTCTTCTGGTCTATGTAAAAAGAATAATTTACTGAAATGAATCATAACCACACATATGAACGTTATCAAAAAATTCTGTCAAACCTGTGGCCTGCATTTTCATCTCAGCCAGACCATTTCATTGGGTATCATCATGAAAATTGAAATGCAGGCGAAGTGATGGAAAGGGCTGCTGAAGAACACACCTGCTGCTCCTACTGCTTCATTATATGTGCTTTTTCTTCTGTCGGGATGTAGAGAATATCCAGACCGGGCTTGAGCACTGCAATACTGTGAAGTTTGTTGAGGAGTAATAGCTTTGACTGTGAAATTATTCTGCTGTTAGACTGGTGCTTCAGTGGCTGATAAGATCAGATTTTTGCACTTTGTGAAACATACCAAGAAGTATTTCCAAGCCCTCATTGGCTATGATGTAAATTGTATGGGCATGTTTAATTTCAAGTAAATTCTAATGACTCTCTTCTCATTTTCCGAAAATGTAAATTGTTACAAAGATGCTCTGAGATGGCTTGGATGCAGTCTCCTCTATAATTTTGTAGAGGCACATGCAGGGTGTTGTGAGGTTTTTATTTATTTATGTAGTTTTCAAATATATCACCAATTTACAACGATCAGCTTCATGTGCGAAATCTCCAAAGCCATGTTTTGGTGTAGTGGTCATTTTGGATTATGAATAAAACCTGTAATAGCACTGACATGATGAGGCCTGGTTTCTATTGCCTCAATTGTAAAAATAAAATCCAAATTATTTTTTTTAATAACCATTTGACATCAAACCACTCTTTGTTCACATCTGAATGTTTGCATTACACAGCAATTTTGGGAAATTGGTGGAATTCTGAAAGAAGACAATGGCAGAAATGGAGTACTTTCAAAGCCCTTCCAGTAGAGGGCGCCACTCCAACACAGCCGCATCGATATATCGCCATATGGGATGCTTTTCTTGGCCTTCATTTTTGTAAGTGGTTCATACTCATGCAATAAATCACCTGTTCTATATATAATGTAAGCGGTGGGTCAGCAGGTTCTTGTTTGCAAATGTAGCTTGGTTCAGCTTATGCTTGTAGCCCTTGACTGCTATGGATGATGGTGTGGAAAACAGGAAGAGTAAAAGTCTTATACAGGCTCATGCTGAAGGGTTTACCACCCTGCTGTGGGTGCCTCACTAGCATGGCATGGTGGCCATGGGGCACAGTATTGATTTACTGCGTGGGGTGTGGACGCGGGCAACATAAAGCAGGTGCTGCCAAGTTTTCTAGCGTCAGTCTCCAAGGCTTGCAAGAATGAGCAACCATGTCTGGGCCGATCCAAGTGTGTTCAGATGTCACATCCAGCCATCTGTCTTTCTGTCTGTCCGTTTATCTCTCTTTCCATCTGTCCGTTTGCTCTTTGTCTAGTGCGCTGTGCTGAAGGTCGGGGAAGGCGGCCAAGCCTTCCGTCCAAAACTCCTCTGTTGACCAATTAGATGGCAGAACCTAAGTCGCCCACGGATCAAAGATTGCCATACAGGCCATCAGACCATGATGATCTCTATGGAATGTCTAGGTAAATGTTTTTACCTGGATTAGACATAAAGTTTTTGAACTTATCTGCTGCTCAGTGGATGAGCTTGAAACCTTTAAAAGCTGGATCTCGGCACACAAAAGAGAGCAGTTCTTTCTACAGCGAGAAAACAAGGAGATTTCATCCAAGGGTCTTGTCATGTCCTGGGAATTCTGTACTCCCTCCACACACATATACACACTACCTCAAACAGGAACACCTCACAGCCCCTCAACCACTCACCCCATTCATCCCTCGGCCTAGCCCCCTGTGCTCCATCCTGGGATTGTATGGAGTTGCATGACTTCATGCTGGCATGCGTGTGTGTATCTCAATTGAGTGAGACGTTCACACATCATTTATTCACGTATGAGCAAGCCAACTCAATAGCAGCTTATTTCTTTGTGATGCACAGCCAGGAGAGAAACCTCAAGCAATCTTTCAAACCCTTCTTCCAATGTATATGATCTTGTCGTATTTATGGTGCAACACTAACGCTGTCCAAATCAACCCAGTTCGGCCCCTAAATATGGGATGTTTATGTTATTTTTCCAAGGGTAATTATTATGACGTCCATGAATGTGTAGAATCCTTCCAATGTAAGTATGGTGGCTATTAAAAGGCTGTCATGGCCCTGTTGGCTTTGGCCAGAGAGGGACGCAGTGGACGCACATACATGCTGCGATAGCTGCGATGTCATCAGGGCTTCACAATGAAAAGCTGCTGTTTGTCTGGCCTGCCCTCTCTCTCCCTGAAGATGATGACCCCTCGATGACCAGCCGAGGCGCTTTAATTCAGGAGCTGATGTTTTTGATGGTTGACTGCAGAGCAGACACTAGTCCACCCGGTGAATGCAATTGTCACTTCAGAATAGAACCGGTTTCATTCGGTGCCGTTAAGCTCAACAGTTCATATTTTGGAACGGGGCTATTGTGGAAAGGTCACTGTGGCGCTCTTCCCTCTCTCTCCAGACATTGGAGTCTGACAAAAGCCCCTGTGATTGAGTTTTAGAGCAGAGAGAGGTAATCTAAGAAGCTCCGAAACCTTTCAGAGGAGGTCAGAGTTTATCTATATCCTTTAGGACTGAGAGGGAAAGAGGAATATTTGTTCTGTTTTAAGTCTCCCATTGTGATTATATTTATTTCTTTATTTTTCCTTTGCATTTATTCGATCTCCTCGTGCAGGCCAGAGCTTGTGTTTCAGAGTACCAGCAGATCTTTACCAAACACGCTGTAATCTTTTCATCCACATCTCTGGAAAACTAGATGGTTTATCCCAGGTATCATGGTGGCCTTAGTGTTGCTTAGTGTTCATTCCTCCCCCGACCTCACTTGTGAATTCCCCTTAAATTGTGATCCTGATAATCAGAAAAGTGTTAAATGCATGGCATGCGCTTATTTATTCTGGCACCTGTTGATAATAAGCTTTGATTACTTAAGGGTTCCTAAAGAATTCTAGCTTAGTTGTTTCCTGGTAAAGCCAGTTTGTTTCCAGAATGTATGAATGAGTACAGTGATGTTATGTTTCATTCCTCTCTAAATGTAGTTTCAGCTTTCGCCAACTCGGCAGCGCTAACAGAGAGGCCAATCATTTTGAGCATGTCTTGTAATTCCCATTAATCTCCACCATAGTAATCGTGAGGGCTTAGCCTAAATCTGAACACATGAATATCAGTTCACCTGATAAGACACGTGCCAGTGTTTGCCATTAACTATTTTAATATGTTCTATTGTTTGATTGCGATGTTGTGACCCCTCTGGGTGCTGAGTGGTGCTCAGGCAGCACTCATATGTGCTTCCTTCAGTTTGAGAACCAGCTTGGAAATTATGCCGGAATGACTCTCATTATTCTTGAGGATATAAAAAAAAACAACAGTTACATGACTATTTTGGTGTAAAAAAATATGTATGTTGTGATTTATTAAGGTATTTCACTTCTCCACAGTCCAAATGGTATTCCCTTCTGCCAATGAAGTGCCATTTATTCTTTGGCCATGCTTGAATTTTCTGTTTTCTGTTTTTCTCATTACAAACTGTATTTGGCTGTGTGAGCACTCACAACGGTGCTGGGAGGAAAGAGCTCATGCAGTCTGGGAGCAAATGGTAGCACACTCTAATATCACTGTGTGACTTATTTTCACCTTGTTGGACCATGTTCATTAATCAGTGGCTTAAAGGAACGGTATACTGAAAAATCAGAGTTACACAATTTTCTGCTAACTTCAAATGCAGTTATTTGGCCACGACATGTTGGGTGTCAGAAGTTAACTTCTTTTTTTGGAGCTATATGGGTGATGTAGATAAAAAGAAATTGAAATTGACGTCTCCCCAAATATTTGTCACTACATTAGCCTTGTAGTTCCAGTGACAAGCACATTTCAGACACCAAACAAAAAGATTTGCAAACTGACTATATTTGGAGTAGGCGGGAATAACTATAAAAGATGTTTTAGTGTAAAATTCCTTTTGAAACATCAGATTTACTTAATTTAATACTTACCTCAACTGGAGTCTTGTGGATGTAGTGTAGGATTCAGTGTGACTTACTGTGAGCTATAAAAATGAATGAACTGTCGCTGCTACAGGTAGCAATTTCAGTCCACTCCAAGACTAATATACTAGTGTTGGATCATATTCTTTTGTGTTTATGACGGTCGTTGTCACAGAAACTGATTCTAGATTAACACTACTTCTGGGATGATTTGTGAAAATAAATTATGTTGTCTAAAGCTGCTGGCTGCAGGTTGTTCACCAACCTTAATGAAGAACTGAATGTGGAATGAATGAACTGGCAGCACTAGCCTCATATTTTCAATGCTAAACAAACAAAACAAAATTTTGGACACCAAGCTGAGCTGATTGACTAGGGTCAGTAAAATATTCTTCACCCTACTATTCCTTTCAGAGGATTACGTTTTAATGCACACTTCTTTCTGCCATTTTTGAAGACCTCTTGATAGGCTGGTAATAGTGAATTCAAATCAAATCACTTTTACTGTCACAGGTGCAAAGGTACAGTGAGTGAAATGCTTGTGTGCAAAACTGCACAGAGCTGCAATGGTATGCTAACAGGCATACAACATATAATATGGTGATATAAATGTATATAGGGTGATATAAAATGTAAAAAAAAATATTAACAATATGCAAATGTAAATATATACAGTAGTGTGCAAAAGTCTAAGGCACTTGTGCAAACTGTTGGAAGTCATTTCTATCAGCAGTGGCTTCTTTCTGAATAAATGCAAACAAACAAACAAGCAGTAAAAAGTATCAAGATTTCTCTTTTTTTCAATAAAAAGAAATCTTTTGTGAATATTTTGTTAGCTGGTTAGAAGAACACAGGTTTGGATCTAGGTTTCTGCTCAGGGCCTCCAGTCATTCGGTGAATTAATAAAATTCCGTAATCAACACACTAATGTAAAAAGAGTCAAACCAGATATTTGTTGGAGCTTCAAGTAAAACTGGGTCTTTATGAAGAAAGATGGTTAAGCGAACACTTTGCCACACATAAAATGGCCATTTACTCTATTAATGTTGTTTGTATTTGTTGTAAGTTTAAGTGTTTTAACTAGTGGTGGGCCGTTATCGGCGTTAACGCGAGACTCTTTTCGGGCGATAAAAAAAAACCTTGCCGTTAATCTATTCACAAAGGTTGCTTGGGAGCTGGGTCTATACAGTACTACGCAAGCTATGATGACTTTCACCTTGATATTTTAGCGCGGTTGTATACCTAGCCAAATTGCACTGTAGGGGACGAGAAGAAGTCTTCAAACCTGTGTGTATGCCAACTTGAAACAGGGACGTCACTAGGATGGAAAAACAAGGGGGGCATAGCCCCCAGGGTTGTAGGAAGGAATTAGCATGTATAGAGAGGCTGAAAACCTTTCACCAAACCTTTTTTTTCACTTAAGGAAACAAGTAAAGTTAAGCAGTGAACAGTTATGGACACTCATAGTATTGTTCTGTTGAACTGAGT
>JBBPDC010000001.1:43401477-43425857 GCA_037974485.1 Hemigrammopetersius urotaenia
AGCCCTAACCTAACCAGAACAGAAAAGACAGAAACAAACAGAAAATAGTGGCCTCTAACGGCCACCAGCCGTAACAAAACCATTTTCTAGACAGGTTCTATATAGCCATGGTTCTCAGACAGGGGCCCAAGCAGCCCCAGGGGTCCTTAAGATATAATGAAAACAATATATGTCATATTTTATTCACTGAGGTTTGATAAATAGGCACAGACAAAACGTTTTTTTTCTTAACAAATTACAATAGGTATTTAAACTGCAACAAACGAATCTGCCTAATATAGAACATTTGGAGGTGAGGGGGTCTATGGAAGTGGAGGGGGTCTTTGGCTGAACAGTTTGAGGATGCTAGTCATTCAGCTCCTGATAGCCTGGGCTCCAGCAGCAACTTTGTACAGCTGCATAGTGTTTATTGTAATTAGCTGTAGTGAAATGACTAATCTAGGTTGGATAGGTAGGTAGTCTTCAGAAAATACTAGAGCAGCACAATTTATTACACTGTGCATGGCCCAGAAATGGAAGTGGTTTGAAGTAGAGTGTGTGTACAGATCTTCGCCTGGCCACAGCTAAAAGAAAATGTGCTAATTCATGCATCTGCCTTCTAATTGCGTTTCAGTCCAGAGCATTGTTTGGTCCAGCTGAACCATGAATGTGGGGTAACAATGCTGTGTCACCAAGTAACAGGTCAATGCTCCCAAATTAAATCTCAACACCACAGTCTGCAGCCAAACACTTCCATCATAGAGACACCACTGCACAGCTCGCTCTCGAAGAATGAGCGGTTTTAAAACGGGGTTAGTTCGAGGATATGTTTAGAAACAAAATGTTTAAGCTTAACGCTAAACTGTTTAGACCCTGGACCTGTTGTGTAAGTTAAAGACACATGTTGCTACTATGCTACTATTTGAGCTCTGTCTGGAAGAGCACAGAGCACAAGAGTGGGTGTTTTCAAATAAATGTGGAAAAAGCAGCAGGTTAGAGGGTGAGCTGCTCCGTGTAGCAAGCCTCGGCGTGCATGGAAAGGCCATGTTTACTGGTTTGCTGCCAAATCCTCTGGTCTCCACTCTGATGATCCCAATCTGTGAAACTTGCAAAATTCTTTGGGCGTGATCCAGGCTGATTCGGTGTTTCAGACATAAATCAGTCACATCCCAAGAGGTGTCATGAACATGAACACATCTACACAGAAACCGTCCAGCTTTTTTCCAGCCCGTCATGTTTAACAGGTCACAGAGCCATATAATTAAAAGGGCACTTTACAAAGTCGCCGTACCTGTTCCCAGTCAGTCTGAATGGAAAAGAGCCAGGACAACATGGCATGATGCTTGGAGGACTATTTGTAGTCAAGCTGGATGGTTTTCGACCAGACAGTGTTTACTCTCCCTGGAAGTACAATCCAGCTAGATGGAGTTTATTGATTAAACATAAGTGCAAAGTGTTACGTTTCATCAAAAATTGAACCAGCCAACCCCCCTTACTACTCCCCCCAACACACACACACACACACACACACACACACACACTCTGAAACCATGTCGCTCAATGACTTGATAGAAGTCGCTAACACTGGATAGAAAAGTCTGGTAATGTGTGTTGTAAGAGTAAATATACAATGAAAAATAGTACACTGAAAAAACTTTTACTTGAGTATTTACTTAGGTAAGGACTTAATATGAAAAACAATGATTGTGTTTATGTATTTTATTCATGTACAAGTGATACACACTACTGTTGAAAAGTTTGGAATCATATTGCCAGTTTATATATATATTATTATTATTGTGTATATATTTTCAAACAATAATAACATATACAGTGTGGATTGGAATATTACAAACTATTTACCAACATAAATTTGTAAACGTTCTGTGAACAAGAGCTTGTTATATTAAATGATAAATACAGTAATACAATACATTATTAACATTGCTTTTTGTCAATAAACTTGGTATTTGATTTCCATGTTTGAAATATGATTAATTCTGCATGTTCATTTCATTTCAATGTAATACATCTTTCTCTTTCATTTTAGGATATTTTATGGCTCCATACATCATTGTGAAATCATCTAACGTTTATTTATGTTCTACTAATTATTTGAAACTTGTTGATTAGATGCATTTTAATCACCTGTATGCAGGCTAATTAGCCGTGTTTTAAATCAAGCACTAAATCAAAGACTTGATTTTAAGTTATTGGTCAGTTTGGCATGAAATCATAACACAATGTAAACAACAGCTGGAATTTTTTAAATCAAGTATGGAACGCAACAGAGACACATGGTTTTGTTCTGACAGTGATGATAAACTATATACTTCTTAAATTTCCATTCTGGTGTCTTATCTTAACATAAACTCTCTGTTTCTCTTCACTTCTGCCTCCATCTTTCTGTTGCATTCTTTCTTTAGTGTGTTTGTCCTACTGTTTGAAGCCATGGGGCAGCTGCCAAAGTTTACACCACGTTTTTGATCTATTTTATGCATCATTAAATTCTTTTATAAAAATCAGCATAATGCATCTTTGTGTATGACACAGACACAATTACTGTTTTACATTTTCACATTTTCCACCTCCAAGCAGCATTGGTGGGTTTGGAGAAAACATCTGCAGCGGAGTCACTGCACCTGCCAAACTTGCCAGTGTAATTAATTATTCCCACACAACAGTGACTTGGATTTTAATCAAGAAAAATAAGCGCACGCGAGGCAGGCAGAGGAAAACAGTAATTGTAATTATGTGTCCTGTGCAGGATTTTTCCCAGGTGCAAATATGAGTGGCAGATAAGAGGCCAAACGTTTGACAGCTCTTACGCATCATTAGCTGAAGAGCATCACTCTCTTCACAGAATGATGTGCATGAAATAAAAAGAGCTGGATCTCTTCGATCCTGCCTGCTTCTGCTTTCTGGCCTCCACCACATCTCTCTGTGTGCTCATGCTTGTTCAGTAAACTATGTAGATTTTTTGAAGCATTTACAATTCTCTAAAATTGGACATTTAAAAGCATGGAAACTGTGCTAAACATGTGTATGCACATAAATGTCATGTAAAGTGTTACTGTTATAACAAACTTTCAAAATAATTTAACTGGAGAAGCAAATAATACTCTTTATGAATAATGAAAGTTTATAAATTTTTCTAGTACATTTTGGACATTTCTAGTACATTTTCTGGTGGTTACTTCATTATGAGATGTCTATAGAATGTAAAGATCATAATACAAATTAAGACACAATGTATTGTTCTGTCTAATCGGCAGTACATGTTAGGAGTTAAGCTGCCTTGTTTGCTCGAATCGTGACCCAATCTCCACCATGTTTCATAAATCTATATTTATTTATTTTAACTTTGAACATTCAAAAGCCAGTTTTTGCTCGCCTTAAACAGAAAATGTAATTTTTCCTGATCAAATATCATAATTTATTGTATTCAAAAACAGTTATACATTTTAATTAAACTGAAAAATGTGTTAAATAGTTTTCCTATCAAATGAGACAAGCCAATGATTACTGAAATCAATGACCATCTATGTATATAATATGCAGTTTCTTCTGGGATACAGTTTTCTGATTCTGAAATTATACGTAAAGGCATAACTTGGCAATTTTTAAGATCATAGGACTTTAAAAATGACTTTTAGCATTTAAAAGTTACATCTTTACAAAAAGTCTGCACACATCTGTTCAACCTTTGTGCTAATATTAGAGACTGTTTTGTTAGAAAAGCCAATTGTTGTATGTTTATACAATATCTACTCAAGTGTAAAAAAGTACATATCTCATATGTGTCATACTTCTTTAGGGGGATACATATTGTCAGGACTGAAAATTACTCTTGAGCAAAATATAAAAAATAAGACAGATGTGACGCGCATGCAGAACTTCAGTATTGTGGTTCAGGGTTCAGATGAGTGCTCTAATCTTTCAAAACATTGTCCTTTAAACAAAATGCTTCATAATGCTTTTTATCTGATCTCATATCATAATTACTTTGCTCTGTTGATCAAGTTACTGTCCATCTCTTTGATCAAGTGCGTTGAATAAGGATATGGTTGAAAAAATGTAAAAGGATACACAGATGTAATCAGCAGGTGTCCAGCAAAACATCCAGCGTCTTTTTACGTCAATGGTCTTTCAGCGTAATGGAGACTTTAATTGAGTTAGTGAATTGTTGATTATGTAGTAGACAGGTGCAAGTCCTCTGCTGCAGGATCAATGGTTCCCCCGAGAGCGAAAGGGGAGAAGGCAATCTGATCTTTAAGGCTGGGTCAATTGCGCATTTTGTGAAAACGCACTATGAATTATTGCTTCTGTGTCTAAGCCTCAACTAGCAGATCTCATGACCTCTCATTTACTATTCATGGATATCTCTGCTTCAGATGCCCCCCCTTCGCATTAGAATCAAATCTAAGGAAGCAGTGGGACAAAGTGGGGTTACTAATCAGTGGCCCGGTTTGACATCTAGGGGTCTTATACTAGCTGAGTAAGCCAAAACGCTGAGCTTTGTGTCAGACCAATCCAAGACTCCAAATACAGGTATTAAAACAATCAGATAATACAACAAAATGGGTGTTTGTCACATTTAGCTTTCTTGTATATACGCAAAAGTATTAATGACTTTGCATTAAAATACATAGACTTTCATTTGGAGCTGGTCCTGTCTTTGCAGCTATAACAGCTTCCACTATTCTTGGAAGGCTTACCACAAGCTTTCTTTGGGAATTTGTGTCCACTCACTCTGTAGAGCCTTCATGAGGTTGGGTACTGATGTTGGACGAGAAGGCCTGGCTTGCAATCTTTATTCCAGTTCATCCCAAATGTGTTGGACGGGGTTGAGATCAAGGCTCCATGCAGGTCAGTGAAATTCTTCCACACTGAACTCATTCAGCCATCTCCTTATGGATGTTGCTTTGTGCACTGGGGCACAGTCACGCTGGAATAGAAAAAGTGCTTCCCCAAACTGTTTCCACAAAGTTGGAAGCATGGCATTGTCCAAAATGTCTGGGTATACTGAAGCATTAAAATGACCCTTTACCTGAATTTAATAATAAAGAGGTTTGTCCCAATATTTCTGTTCATATATATTTATAGCTTAAAGGATACTAACAATGAAAAGCACTCCCCATATGCCTTCTGATCTACTCTGAGAAGTGGGATCGAGGTTTGCTAATTGTGTTAGTCAGTCCCCATCACATTTGTAGAACTATGTTTTACAATAAACACATATTCAGTCTGCGGTTATTATTATTTTTATTATTATAGGTGGAAATGTTTTCGAATGTAGTTTGGAAGTGAGTCAAGGGCCATGTTCAGACTGATGTGTTTACTCAGACTAGCAGATAACCAGTTTGGACAACTCTGAGAATAAACTGATGTGGAGAGCAAAGCTCCTTGTCAACATTTCAAGGAAATTTGCTGGAGGTCGCTCACTTGGGTGAGCGCAGACATAGTGAACTGTGAAGTGTCTGAATCCGTCTGTAACTGCCGGCAGCTGAGTGAGCACTTTTACAGCATGAGGAAATGGATGTATAGGATGGGTAACTAACTGCTTGACTGTGTTACACCACACCTCCACTGAGAGTATTTCTCTGCTGCATGTTAAAAAGGACTGAGCTCCGTCGCTGCCAGCCATTCTGCAGGATTTATAGGTTGGCATATTGTATGGTCTAACTTTGTAGAGGTTAAATACTAGATAGTTGCTTCACACATTGGTTTTATTACTCATTTTATTTTATCACTGACTTCCCCTTTTAAAACCCTTTTGCCAAACCATGTAGTTCTAGAGCTCAGATTACAAATGCACTTTTGCAGAATGATTCAGTAGTACTAAATAAAGCACTGCTAGAGAGGACGTTAGGTGTTCTGTCAATGAGGTAAACTAAGCATTTACTGCACCTGTTAAGTTTTCATTCTGATATATAATGCTATTACAAAGGTGCTTTGATTGACTAAGTACCCTTGTTTTTGATTAAATAATAGTGTTTGCAGTGTTTTGGTTGCTGTAGAGCACTTTTAGCATCAGATGAACTTTTGTGGCTCATAGAGTTTCTGCAGGGAGGGGTGTGAAAAAGTGAACTTGGTACTGAAACATGATTGTAAACTGTATTCTTTAATAACTGGCCCAGCCCTGTATTACACTGAATAGTTCTATAGTGCATACAGCTCAGGGAGTGGATTTGGCTTCAGTTGTGAATTGTGTTATATTTCCACATTATGTCTAGAGTAAAGTCATAACTCATGGGGAGGAAGGCGGGTGTTAAAGGTTTTTGGATTTGGAGCTCATACTCAGACCAAGAGCAAAATATTTCCACACTTTTGAAGGTAGACATTTGACACACTATATTTTACGTGGACCTAAATCAGCCCATACAGGAATCTTTTGGAAAAGTTTCCTATAGTGAACCCAGTGACTTTAAAGAAGGCTTTTAGGAAAGTAGGGGATCATCAATAAAATGTAGATAAGCACAATTATCTCGGGCTAATCATGAGAAGGTTCTAGAAACAGTGGTAACTGCTTTAAAGTATTTGTGCTTTATCTATGGCTTCATTATCCTCACAGTGTCTCATCCAATCTTATCACTGGAGAGCACAAGTAGCCTAGGAGCTTTTCAAACTAGTGGTGACCAAGCATGCCTGAAAACACACAAAAAAGCTATAATATGTCTAAGCAGATAGACAACCAGAAAGTCGTCTTCTATGCAGTGTTTGTATTGTGTCGGCCACTTGGGAGTCCTTTCAAATTAGTTTAAATGGTTGCGGTGCACGGCAGTGTTTTTGCAAGATTTAATTTGCTGAAACCTTGCTGCGTTTAAAGAACATAAGCCTGTCTCATTGTGTGTACATGCTTGCAGAGACGATTGCATGGCTTATGGCTGAGATTTGGGCTTATGACACACGTCCACAAGTTTTAATCCAAAAGCGTTTCGCTGCATCCCTCCAAAACACGGGCAGGAGTTTCGCAGGAATCAGCTGACCCAGTGGTACCGTTTCACAGGGCATCCTTTCACATTTTGTCACAAAATATGCCCTGATCTTCTTACATAAGATTCTAATCTAATATTTCTTGGTATGACAGAAAAGTGCCTAATCCTGAACAGGGTGTGCTAAAAGTTCGGGCTACTGTGTCCAGAACCCTGACCAACAGAGCACTTTCTTGCTGAAACTGGGTCAAGCATGGAATGGCCTGTATCCTGAGGTAACTTTCTAGCTTGTCTAGTGGTTACTTCTTATCTACTTTTATATAAATACTATATACACTAAATACATCTTAACATTCCACTTTGGAGTGAATAAGCCCTCACCCCCAGAGGACTCTGGTTGTCTCGAAAGACGTATAGGACTGTGGGGAATGTGTACATGATTTGAGTCTTGTTGTTTGCACTTATTCCACTAGCAGTGATTGAATTCTTGGCAAAATTCTCATTATACATTGTTGTGGATAAACATTCTATACAGATGTCGCGCGCCAAGTTTGCATTATTGGAGCTCATTGTCTCTTGGCTTTAGTCCTGCTTGTACACATTGTGGTGATGAAGGTAAATATTTGTCAGGGGCAGCCATAGGACACTGTTTACACCAGACAGTCACTTAATCTCCATGAAATTAGTGGTGTTTATATAATAAACAGAATTACATTCTTTATCCATGAGTAAGGTGGAATAGTTGCGTCCTCAGCTGCCACGTCTGCTTCTTCTGTGACTCACGAGAAAGACAGCTCACGAACACAACAGTAGTCTGAGCCCCATTTTGTCCATATGTATGTCAGTGGGAACAGGTCAGTCACTCGTACCTTTATGTCACTTTGACATCCCCAGGCAGAACCAGCTGTTTGGCTGCCTCTTTCATGACTCATCTTTCAATTTAGGCCTGTGATTTTTTTGGGGAACCAAAAGGTCCCAAGATGATAAAACCATGAACATTTTGAAGTATTGGGACATTTAGCTGTTGCCCGAAACCTTTTTAGCTTTTATTTGCACAAGATGTATTTTTGGTTCCTGAGGTAAAGTGTAAGTGTGGGGCTGCAGCATTGACCCCCCCAAAGACCGAAATACATGCGTATGTGTGTGTGTGACTTTTAACACAGCTACTACATTTGCTGTAAGAAACTGTCAGACCTTTCAAACACTCACACATTTGTGATTGTTAACTGCTATGGATTGTAATGGTTGATATCGTTTTTATGCTGTTGCACTGCACCTGGGGTTTACTGGTCATGTGTCAACATGTAGGAGTGGGCTGAGATAACGCAGTAATATAGCACAACAGATTCAGTATTTGGCTGTGCTGAAAGAGAGCTGGCCGTGTTTCTTTAAGCTCTATTGACTCTGCATCTGTTAGATACCAAACCCTAGTTAGCCTGCTCTCCATCCAAGCTGTCTGGACTGATTCTGCTCCAACATTCCTTAGTGTTGATTTTAAAGGAAATATCACCGATGTCTCATATCCACAAAGACATGCAAAGACATGAACTCTTGTTAGGCGAGCTGTAATCTGCATGTCAGTGGCAATACTTAGGATCATCAAAACAGCATTTGCATCTCAATCGCACAAGTGATCGCTCTCCATCTCGTCTTTGTGTGACAGGCGGTGGTATGCAGACCAGGCAGGGAAATAGCTCAAGGTCTGTTGATGTTGTGGTAACACAGTAAATGTTTTCATGTAACACAAATATTTATGGAACTTTTTCAGAGCAAACTCTTTTTGTCTTCAGCCCAGCTCTAATTACCAGAGCACCTGAATATGTTATATTCTGAAGTTAGCGTTACTTTTAGTAAAAAAAAAAATAAAAATCCCTACTGTGAGGCTAACAAGAGCAGAAGTTCTGCTTCGGCCTCCTGGGGCCACCTGGTGGACCCAAGATTCTACTGCATTTGCTATATTTCCATCAATGCTTAATTACTGGTGCACTTTTGAACATTTAAATCCGATTTCAGTATTAAGGGAAGTTACTTTTCTCCAGATGTTTCAGTCTACAGTAATCTCCAAGTTTTATGTGGATCAGGAGTGACGGATTCAGTCAAATTTTTTACGCAGAAATCTCCACAATAACGTGGAAACTGCAAATATCCTCCACCTTTTTTGCTTTTTTGTGGCAAGAAAAATATATTTTTATCTGTATCTTTTCACATAAGGGGACCTGTTCACCTCGCTGCAGTGTCCCGATACTTTTGTCCCGTGACCTTCCGAGATGCATATCTCGGTGGGGACAGCACTCAGAAACTCCACAGTTCGGTAGATCTCCAGGAGATCTTTCCAAGAGACCTCATTTGTATTTTTAGCCCGAGAAGATCAGGTTTTATTCCCCGAAAACCGTGAGCCGTCCATCTGTAAAAGCGATCCGGGTGTAAACTTTTGTCCTTCCGAGTTGCATAACTCAATGGGAAATTTCAATGCGAATATGGGTTTACCTTTACATTTTCTTTAAGGGTAATGCATTAAACTGAGTTTTAAATTAAATTAAAGTGTTCTGTGACCACATTTGGGGGCATATTTAGGGTTTACATAAAATGCCTTTTTAGGCATTTTTTTAACCAAAACACAACAATGCGGTTTTTCACTATATGCGGGGGCTCTTGGAACATAACCCACGCGAAAAGCAGGGGATTACTGTATAATGTTAGTTAGCTCCATTACTGTAACAGGCGACATCAAACTGTCTATGAAGTAAGGTGGTCCCTTATAGGCACTGAACACAGTTTCTCTGCATTTAATCCATGAAGAAAGATTACAAAAGAAAGTTAAGAAAACAGGCATAACAGCAATCTAAGACAATCAACTTAAACAATTGCAGGGAGAATACAAATAATTACTCATTTAGAACATTTAGAAACTCTAAACAAAAGGCATTATTAAGAATGTAATGATTTAGACCATCCTATAGAAGCACAGAAGACTAATTGTACTTATTAGCACTTATTTCTGCCTGAGGTTTGCTTGCTGTAGATTTTCAGAAGCCAGTTATGTGCAGTTATGTCATCCTGGGACTGTAAACTATAACACACAACATCTGGAAAGAAATGCTTTGTGACTGTGAACACTTCTTTATACCTTTATTGTTGTTGACAACATGATTGTGGAAGGTGATGGCGCAGATAGCATAAACAGTTGTGGGTTCCTCTGTGGATACTTGAGCACAGATGAATACATTTCTCAATTACAACATCAAGTCTGGGGAGACTTTTTAAACCAGAGGCTCTAGTACCTAAATGAGCTGGCAAATTACACAAGCACAACATGTTTATTTTGTGGGAGTCTGTAGACATGCATTACCCCCAACTAGCCTAAGAGAACTAGATAAACACTGTCTTGCCAGGAAATAACAGATTTTGTCATTATCCCTTAGTTCTTGGACGTACTGTGTGACAGTCAAAATCTTTTGCAAACTACTGTAGCAGAAATAGCCCCAAACTGGGCAGTATATATGTACACCCCCATGTAAACATAAAACGGACCACACGCTGCAGCCACAAGTTTTGCAGAGGGCTAAATTTCCCAAAACACTAACATATCATGCTGCATTCATTAGACTGAGCAGACCTAGAACATAATAACAATATTTATGTGGCCATGTCCTCAACTTTGCATCGAAACCTTGTTAGAGTTTTGTGTGCGAGTGACGTTGGACTGGACTCAAGTACCCAGATCCTTCCTTAAAGAACGTTCTGGGAGTAGCTGTACAGTATAAAGCAGGATAAACCCATTGACCCATCGCATGCAAGCCCGTGAGTGGACTGTCAAGTCAAAGGGGACCAAACAGCTGGTCACAAGAAAAGGCTAAAAGGGAAAGCAGCGGCCGCTGTCCACCCCGCTCATCAATCCTACTATTGTTATGGCACTATTCATCTGGGAGTCACTGATATTTAAGCAAAACATATTTTCATTATTCTTCCATCCCCCGCTATCCTCCTTGTTTTCTTTTGGACAAAGATCTAAGGCGAAAATGTGTATATGTAACATCTCATATAAGCACTATGAGTACAAGAAGAGATTGATATGTGTGTTTGAGATGCAAATGAACATAGGACAAAGGAATCCTTGTCCTGCTGACCCTGATTGGCTTGGATGGGGTTTTTGGGTCAGTGGGGTAAGCAACAATACAAGTCTAACATCATTACAAAAGCAGGGGCAGAGACCCTCTGGCCCCGAGTGACCTCAATAATTGGTTGTAAATCGATGTGGTCATTCAAACAGTTAATTAGCTCGTTATTTCTTTTTTTTCTTCTTCGTGTTCAATATTAGGAACTTCTTACATAATGTTATGTCATTATGTAACGACTGTTTATACAGTCATATGCACAAATTTGTTCATCCCCAGTCAATTGTTTTGGTGATTTTCTGTGAAAATGTGTAAACACATCATCCACAGGGCAAGGCAAAGCAAGTTTATTTTTATAGCACATTGTCATCAGCAGCATTTTGAATAAACTGCAGATGATGAATGGTCTTGGTGAGAAGAAAACTGCAATAGTCAAAATATAAGGGCATGGATAATTATCTCCAAATCTTACATTTTAGTGCACAACAATTCATTTGCTGACAAAAAATAATGCTCTCAGTCCTGCCTCGTCATGTGTTTGAGGTTTAGAGTCACTGGATTCAAATGATGGGTGTGTATGTGATACTCCCTCCCCGAAGGGATGTTTAACTGATTGAAACTGTGGTCTCAGATCCACGCTAGTGTCTATATGCTATGTTACATATACTATATATTATATAGGTTGCAAAATATTACAGAATGTCTCAATTGTTTCGTTTGTTGGACTTTGATAGATAGACTAGATAGCATGTAAAACAGATTTGGATCAAGTCAAGTCAGTTAGGCGGTTATTGTCATTTTAACACAAGTACGCAGCTGAATGAAATAATGTTTCTCCAGAACTGTGGTGCAACACAAGACTAACCAAGTGTGGATAGGAAAGGACCACACAGAGTGCAAAAAGAAAAGTGCAAGAGAAAACAATAAAATATTACAGGACACGACAGACCAAACAATAAAACATTTGGTCTGATAATGTTTTCTAGCTGTCAAATACTTTAGTGTAGAATGCAAAGATTTTATGAGATTATAACAGTAATATCACCATGAAACTGGTACGAAAATGCAGCAGTATATAAATAAAGGGAATTACACAATGTAACTTACTATAAAGTTCAGTTCACACAAATTTAAGGCAGCCTAGCTTGTTAAAATGTGAAAACACATGTTTAGACTGTAATGCTAAGCATTTCATTCACTTTGTGTTTGTGTGTGTGAGTGTGTGTGTGTGTGTGTCATGTACACTAGTGACCAAAATGAACCCAACCCAACAGATTTGTATCTGAAGAAAGCAATGGCAGCATTATAGTGGTGGATTTGTAGCACTGAACAGTACATCGAAGTCAAAGCAACCAGCAACCACTACGTATGCACTGAGAGGGAAAATGTTATATGGATGTACATTTACATTTATGGCATTTGGCTGACACTCTTTATCCTGAGCGATGTACATCAGTGCTCAGCTAGTCCACATCTGTTCCTCAAACCTGTAATGCAATGCTTAAATCAACGTCTGCTATTCAACCAAGTTACTGCAGGGTAAGTACACCTAGACGACTCCTGTCAAAGAAAAGTTAGGGCAAAAGTAGGGAAGACATGGAGACCTCTTTTTAAGGTGTGTTGTTATATTAATTGTTATAGGCTACCTTTAACCATTTCTTTCTTTAATTCTATCTGTCTGTCTGTCTGTCTGTCTGTCTGCAGAGGAAGGATTTCGTGCTGTTCACACTGTGTGCTGTGGTGTGTTCACGTATGACAAATGGTCACTTTCACTATGTTCACTGTCAATCCATCTACGCGTCTGCCTGTCAATCTATTTGTCTCTTTTACTATCTGTATGTCTGTTTTTCTGTCTGTCTATTTACCATATTTATCTTTATATCCATTTATTTATTTATTTATTCACATGGTCTCTCCTCACTGAACCTCTTGTAGCTGCTCTAAAGCTGCTCTAAGCTGTGAGAAAGCTGTGAGTCCCGTCCCCTCGCTTTTATTACCTCACCCCCCTCCGCGTGACGTCAGGGTCCTGCCCCGGGACGCGCTGGCGGTCTGTCCGAAAGACGGGAATGGTGGAGGGTATAAAAGAGGCTCCTTCTCACCGGGGAGCCTTTGGAAGTGCAACAGGAAGAAGGGGGCAAAGAGAAACGGCGAGAGTGTCACCCACTCCAGCCTGCAGACAGACACGCGCGCGCGCGCCTGGCTCGCCACCCCCCCCTCCCCACACACACACACACACACACTTTTGCTCCAAGTTTGATGACGGTGTGTGAGGGCCACCATGAGCCTGGACAGGTGAGGTGTGGAGGCAGGAGACCCACTGGGCGCCGGCGGAAGATGGGCGCCCTGAGCGTGGACCTGCTGGTCACTCTGCAGATCCTGCCAGGCTTCTTCTCCAACTGCCTGTTCTTCGTGCTGTACGACTCGGTGGTTCTGGTAAAGCGCGTGGTGTCCCTGCTGAGCTGCTCGGGCACCGGTGGCGAATGGCAGCGCATGCTGACCGCGGCTGGCCTGAAGTCCATCTGGAACAGCTTCCTCCTGGACGCCTACAAGCAGGTAAGCAGCCCTCACAGCCCTCACGCGGGAAGCTGCCCGCGCGCACGTCTGCACAGCTGGCTAAACTTTCAGCTGCCTGGGCTTATGAACACAGCTGGATGCATATCAGCAAACGGGCTGCTCTTCTATGGTAACATGCATGCATTCGAGCAGGATAGCCAGGCTGAAACTTTCTGTGGCATGCACACAAGCACAGCTGAACTTACTGCCAGATGCATGCAGGGCTTCGCTAACTGTACTATGCATCCATACTGCAACAAACAAAGAAATCTCATTCCAAGGGTGCATTTTAATGATTGTAAGTTAAAAATAAAAGTCCACTTGCCTCTTTTCAGAGCAAAGGCAAAGGGTGATAGTATCACGTGGGTGATTCCATTCAATATAAAGAATTTTGAACTTCGAACCCCAGACAGTCGATGGCCCTGCAGGGCAATGCCCTTTAAATTTTTTGGAAACTTTGCCAAATGTCTGGTCCCCTTTGGTGTTACTTTTTAACTCGAAATCTATCAAAGATTGCCCAGTATAGCGTAGTAGCTCACAGGCCTGTCAGTTCAGTGCTATCAGCATCCTCAACCATTAATGCTCTGCTGGCTCTCTAGAGGGCCCGAATGCCCCAGTTGATGAGTGCCAGGGTGATTTATACAACTGGCATTCAACTGGTGGCACAGAAGAAACAATTAAACTAAGCCAGGGGAATACATTTGTTTGTGTTTGTTTCTGGGTCAGGCAAAAGCCTGTATCATATTTCTACCTTGAGTCATACTCTGTTGTGTTGTAAGCTGAAGGATTTGTTCCACATTGAGAGCAGAGAGAGGGAAAATGTGAGCTCGAACAGTTTTATGCTTTTTTTCATTATCATAGACACTTCAGTTTTACCTAACTGTTTCAAATGCCCACTCTGTAATCCAAGATATGTTTTATTCGGGATCAGTACTGTAATGGGCTTAATGTTTCAGCATTTCATTTCTGTAAATCTCCTACCAGCTCTATTGTCCTGTGCGGGTTTATGATGGATGAAATGGGTCATGTGCTTTACATGTGCTTCCTTCACTTTGCTTATCCACCGCAGTTTATAATCTTAGATTTTAAATTGATTCAAAGAGTTCTGGAGCTCAAATAAACACTTGCTGGAAATACTCAGAAAGTTATAGAGACTGGCAAACCTGGATAAACTACATTCCTAAGTATTTAGTAGATTGTTTTGTGCTCATAGCTGGGGCTGAAGATTTGGACTTTTTACTTCTTTTTATTTAGGAACATCCTTAAAGTTTCCACAGTAACCAAGCCACTCTTTAAATAATTCCTAGAGTGCCTGACATACTCCCTGGGCTGTGCAGTGTGTGTGTGTGTGTGTGTGTGTGTGTGCATCACCTTCACAGCTTTTAACCGAGCCTGTCCTGCAGATGTGTCATTGTGTGCGTGCACTCTGTAGTGCATAATGGATGTGTCTCATAAATTGTGAATTGGTACATTCTTAACAAAAAAGGTTCCTAAATGGGTCTTGGCTTGGATGCACTGTTCAAGGAAAAATCCTTTAATTGTTGTAGACCAGGGATCCCCAGTCCTGGTCCTGGAGTTCTACCACCCAGCAGAGTTTAGCTCCAACCCTAATCCACCACACCTGACAGTAGTATTCAGATTCCCCTTAAAGCCTTCATTACCTGAATCAGGGTATTCGATTAGGGCTGGAGCTAAACAGGCAGGTAGATCTCTAGGACCAAGCATGTGGAGCACTTATCCCGGACCAGGATTGGTGTAGAACTTTTTGAATTTTTGTTTTTTAAAGCTGTTTATACTCTCATTTGCAAAAGAGGTTCCTTAAAGGTTTATGAGATCCCAAGGCTTGTTATCCAGTAACTATATGGACTAAATCCTAAAAATGGTTCTATAAGGGTTGTTTAGCAGCAACAGTGGTTTTCTGTAGAACACACGACACTCATATGTATAAATGGTTCTTTGCCTGATGAAATGTATTTTCCTGTTGTAAGTGGTTTTATAGAGCATCAAAGAGATCACATAGAACATTTCTAATATTACATAGAACTGTTTTTGTTATGAGTGTACAGTGCACACTTGCTGAGCTAGAAGTGTACAATATGAGTTTAGTGTTTAAGGGGTCCATTGAAAGGTTCTTTCGTGAATCAAAAGTGCTTTTCCCATGGCATCTGTCCAGGGTACCCTTTTGGGCTCCTTTCTTTCTTAAGAGTGTATCTGTGCCCTCACTGAAATGTGTTTCTTTCTTTTGTCTTTTGTCAGGTGAAGTTGGGGGAGGCGGCTCCAAATTCCAAAGTGGTGAGGGTCCCCGGAATCAACACTTGCCGATGGAGCGCTGGTGGAAAGAGCGTGGACGAGTGCCACCTGCTGGACTTTGAATCATCTGATCGACCCTTGGTGGTCAACTTTGGCTCGGCCACCTGACCCCCATTCATAAGCCAGCTACCGGTCTTCCGGCAGCTGGTAGAGAACTTTTCCGACGTGGCGGACTTTATGCTGGTCTACATCGACGAGGCTCACCCCTCGGATGGCTGGGCGGCTCCACCTATGAAGCCCTACTCATTCAAGGTCAGAAAACACAGGAATCTGGAAGAGCGCGTGATGGCAGCGCAAAAGTTGGTGGATCACTTCTCTTTGCCCCCACAGTGCCAGCTGGTGGCTGACTGCATGGATAACAATGCCAACGTAGCCTATGGTGTCGCCTACGAGAGGGTGTGCATCGTGCAGAAGAAGAAAATAGCTTATCTGGGGGGAAAGGGTCCATTTTATTACAACCTTAAAGATGTACAGCGCTGGCTTGAACACAGCTATGGAAAGCGGTAATTTCTTACCAGGATGTCAGAAAACCTCTTTTATGAACGGTGGAATAGTTTATTTTTGTATAATGGAGAAAAAAGGAAGGTAAAGTGCTTTCAGAACTGTTTTAAGGTGACTCCAGTGGCAACACGGGCCAAGCTCCAAGTCAATTTCCTGAATTCTCTGAAATGATCAACGAGTCTCCTGGGTGGAATCCAACATTCCTAACCTCTTTTATACACATTGAATAGAGACACTAAACACTAAGCATTGCACTTTCAGTTTTTGATATGACATTGCTGACCACAGAAAACAGATTTGTATGTGCACTATCAGTAACATTCATTTGCTATTAATGTAGTATTACATTGTGTAATACGTTTTCCACTAAATAATATTCAACCAAATTGCTGAACAGAGAAGAAAGCACGGATACCCAGCTTTTATATATATATAAAAGATAATTTATTTTTGACAATGTTTATTGTTTTTAATATGTGGCCTGTTTATGTAATATTTTTTCCCTCTTTGAAGTTGACAATCACTCATATTCCTTTTTACTAGCAAATTTCATCAACTTTCTCATGCTTGATGCACTGTTTTACACATCTGCCCCAATCCCTGGAAGCTATTGGTGCAGATCTGTTCCCTGCAAATAGCACAAGAAATATGGAAATATTGAGATTTTGGTGCTCTCTTTGAATAACCAAGTGAACAATTTTTTTAAAGGATGGTCAGTAATGCTAATGTTATGGTGATGTACCGACAGATGCAAACTGAAAGAACCATGATTATAAACCAGTGATTCAAGAAAGTCTTTGCCACGTAGTTTTGCGTGAGTGCTAAATTTTGACACAGAGCACAGGGAGTGGGAGAATTACATTGAATGTTGAGGGGAAGCGTTCTAGAAAGTGTTGTGCAGTAATACAAACCCTAATTTATCACCTACAGAACCCTCATTTATATCAAAGACAAACTGGTGTGTGAATGAAGGCCACTGACGAAAGGGCCCTGGGTCCTGTCTGTGGCTGGATGAGAAGAGCCACACCTTTTTGTCCTGATCCAAATGAGTGTTCCTGTAGACATGCTGAGATCTTACTGTTTTTAGGCTCCATTTACACATCTACTACACTTGCATATTCAGATAGTCAGACCCATGTTGTGCAAACCAGCTGCTTTTATACTATGAGAGGAAAAAAAATAAAAAAAAGGAAAAATAAAGCTAAACTTTTGTGCTGCTGACTGCGTGAGTTTTTCTCTCTATATGGTGTGAGTTGGTTCTGGGAAATTCGCAGTGAGTGGTTGGATGGAAGTTAGCATATGAGTCCAGATGGAGGCATTCTTTGGGTGACAGCACAATCATCTTGAGAGAAACAAAAGTGCGAGAAGGAGAGAGGAAAAACTGACGTGCAGTGGAGGAACCTAGCGTTTTCAGGGAGGGGGAAGCGCTGCTGTTTTTGTTTCCATTAAAGCCATGTCTGCAGACATGCCCTTGGTGATGGGTCTGAACATGTGCAGCACTATCAAACGGTGTGACGCAGAAGGGTTCTGGCTGAACTTCTGCACCTTGGAAGCTGCCAATAACCAAAGAGCAAAGCCTCAGGGAGACCATGTCCTGGGGAAGCGCCATGAAACAGAAACCCTTGTTGCGGCCGGGCATCGTTTATCCGAGCGGAACGGGCGCGTTGGAGCCACTGAGGCGTTATTCACGGACTGCCTAGATCTTGGAAAGCAGTGCACAGCACTGTGGGATAGGGAGGTTGCCAACATCACGGATGGAGGTGGTAGGGCACAGACTCACATAACAGCACCATACAAGCCCACTCCAGGAAGGAGGCTCGCAGAGTACTTTTTAGCAGCTACGTCTGGTAAACAGGTGCTGGACAGAATCATAAGCAGCTCGTTAGGAAGTGTCCTCATTTACAAGGGCCGAACCCCCTGAAGTGAGGAATAAGGGGTGGTGGGGGGCTGCTCCCATTTATTTAGCTACAGCAAAGACATAAAGCATAGTAATGGCCTGAGTTAGCCAAACCAGCCTATATAAATTAAAACAAAATGTTGATATAAGCATTTAAATGTATGCGTCTGTGCTCGGAAGATAAGGTCTTTATGTCCTTACTTATACAATGGATTATTTGATTTGGATGGCCAAATTATCCCATGTCTGGTATCAATATCTCATAAATCAACTCCAAGTCTCCCCATGGAGATGCCAAACATTTTCTTCATACTTAGTTCACCCCTTTTCTTCCTCGGAAATATAAATCTGAGATGAAAAAAGAAACACTTTTTTCAGCCTTGCCCTAAAAATACGCCTTCTAAAAAACCCAAGGCTAGTGCTTGCACCAAATTCAGCTGGATCATTGACGAAAGAGGGGAAATAAAACAACACTCCTAAGTGTCATGCTGATCTCCACTCACTTCCCCCAGATGGGCTGAGATGGGACAAATGATTTAACCTTGAACTACAGCTTTATTATCCAATTGCTTTATCTTAAGACTAGTTAGGTTAATACAATGAAGCTAATGCAGAAGTGAAGAATGTAGACAGATCTTAAGGGGTTACACATTTGAATCTAGTCCTCTGTTCATTCTTTAATGGGTCCATGAATCTGTTTGCCATTTGTACCTAAAGATGTCAATCACTATTATTAGCGTTGGACAGTATCCAAGCTGTATTTTCAGTGTCTTATACCATAGAATCTATATAAGCTGTGTTTTCTTTTCTCTCTCTGAGCATAGCAATTGACCATATGGCGCTTCATAACAGTTACATCATGCTGATGCAACCTTCCATCACTGCATGCATGCATACATGCACGTCAGCACGCATAGTCCATGGCACGGCCTGATGTTGGCTCAGCAACACAAGTTTAACATCAGTATTCAGGAAAACGACTCACAGTTTCACAGACTGCACTGAATAGTCTTCTGGAGTACTGCTGTCTGTGTTCCAGCTGCAGCGAGAGCTGTTCCTCTGGAGCCTCTTTTTCCAGCCTTTTGGAGCCCAAGCACAGATGCAGTCCAGCTTTGGAAAAGCCACCAGATTCAAGTCTGAGTCACCAAAGTGTCATCCAGAAGCTGGGACAATCAAATGAATATTACACTGACTGCCTAAACCAAGGTAAACAATAAAGAAAGTAATACTTAAACCTTTGAGTCCACATTGACCCCTTAACCCCCATATTTAGAGTCACAATTAATTTACACTCATAACTTTCTGACTTGTACAGTGATATGCAGAACCCTATTGCGAGGCAAGTGATCAAATGAAAGCAGGGTTGTGGCGGGTGATGGGGGCAACACAAAATCAAACAAAGGTGTAGATGGGAACCTTGTCAGAAATGGCACTAAGGCCAGAGAGACAGGTGCTTGAGCTATTGTGCTATTGCTTAATAGAGACCTCTAGTGTTAAAGGCTCACATTAAAGTTGTGACAGTGTGCAAACATGCTCAGCTTATGTTTAGCATTTTGTGGCAACATCCAAAAATGTCGAAAACTGCCCGATGTGTCTATTTTTACCACTGAATGGAAAAGACAAAGCAACCAATTATCCATAGAAAAAAAACACCTTTAACCTTTTAAGACTCCCTTTCTGTAATGACTATAAACCATTCTAGAGTAGTTATGATATAGGAATTGAAATGTGGACACATGCTAGGAAACCTTTCCTCACTTCTAAATATATTTTACTACATCATCAGGTGATGTAGATTCATGTCCAAGCTTGGCAGCCATTTGTGTTATGGAACTAAACTCAAAGGCAAACCAGACTTGAGCCCTGATCCAATTGGCACACACAGTGGTCCTCATTTACGCATACCCGAGAGGACCACGAGGCCGTAGGGTGTCCCATTTCTCATTTTGGCATTCAAAAAAGTACTCAGGAGCGCCCTTTATGTGCTCTATGTGCTCCCAACAGCAGTGGCTCAAAACGTTCTGTACTACACGCTAGGACCAATCATAGCGGAGACATTTACAGCTGCCTGAACAAAACGGCAGAGATGATGTTCTTTTTCTCAAATGCATGTATTTAGTAATTTACCTTCTCATTATGCTTGTCACATAAACAAATGAGTAATTTCTTTTTTTTTTAGCTTTCAATCCACATCTTGGTGCAAAAAATAATATTTCATGCCTGTCAAATGGTCATATATAGTAAATTAAATTACAGAAATGGGAGCAAATGTTCTACGGTGACAGATTGCAAAAAACAACCTAAAGATGATGGTATTCCAACCACTCAGCATTCAGCACCACCAGTATACTGATCACTGCCTGATCATCTGGAATCATCTGCTCATGTTTCTTTGCTGGTTCAGGACTTATGTTAGATGTGCTTTGTTCTGCTTGAATGATTCATATGTAGGTCACTGCATGACTTAACAAACAAAAAACTGTTACACAGAATGGACTGATAATGAGAGCTTGGACACTGTTCCTCAAAACTACATGGAAATACAAGAAAGTCTGGCTCTTTGGAAGTAAAATATGAAGAAATTCTTCTCTTGCGACAGAAACTACTGTGAAACCTCCAGAGAAGACTGTAGGACAACCAAGACAGACTGGTGGCTGCTGGGCAGACTGCATCAGGGAGGTGGGCTAGTAACCCTATCCTCTAGTTTCCTGAGGGACACCCAAGCTATATTACAAAAAGCAGACAAAGGAAACAGCCCTCAGAGAAGCGGTATGTAAGAAAGACTTACCAGGATATATCAAATAGCAACAAAAGGAAAGACAGCGACAAATGAGATGAGGATTCCTCGGAAGTGCTCGTGTGTAAGGAAAAAACAACAACACTCAGGGGACTTTAGATCCATATGGGAAGGATGAAGAGCAGAAAAGGCAGGTCAGACAAACGGCCCCCAAAGCCGGGTTGAAAACCACAGTGCAATTGGGCCTGAGGCAGGGAAGGAGGGTGGGGAGGGGAACGGGATACTGGTGACCTCTAAGGTCTGGAACCAATAGAACCTTCAAGTGACCCAAGAATCAAGCCAAAGAGCTAGAGGACAAAAAAGATTAGCTTCAGGGCATTTCAGAGACATCCCAGTCACTGCCCAGTCACAAGAACGTGGTCATAGGACAAGGGACATCTGGGAGTGGTGGTCCCTGGCTAATGACCCCGAAGCTAACAAAGTAACCACTGGAGAAGGTGTGGAAGGCCAAGAGCTTGGTGGGAAGGACACCTACAAGTACAAATAAAACCAAACAAAAAAGTCTGTCACCAAAGTGCAGATATGGCAGGGCTTAGGGCATCATTTAGGACAATCAACTGAACATGAAAAAACCTCCTCACTTAAATCTCTAGATCAGGGTAGTACAACTTTACTCCTGGAAGGTGAATGTTCTGTGGTCACCCCGACTGAAAGCGTTCTACAGTAAGAATAATGATTCAGACTATGGAGCCTTTACGTTAAAATAGCAGCTGACAATAAATGAGCGACATGGACATTTGTGTTTGTCACTGAAGTGAATTTCCAAAAAGTATCATCAACACATTTGTGAAAATGACGGATGCATAAACATCATGTAATTTAACAGTTTTTGAGATTATTTCAAATTGTAGTCCATTATCCTTTATGCTTGAGCCCACCTGAACTAAACACAATGTTTAAATACATACTAAACACTAAACACATACTAAACCAGCACTGGTCTGCTATTATAGAAAAGCTTACATCCAATAGACAAGCGTTTTTCCATATCCCTCATAAAGTGTCCAGCATATGAGTGCCCAAGCCATGCTAAATGCACAAATTAGGAGTGCTCTTTCAGTGGTATCCAAATAGCAGGGTACATGTATTTACAAGAGCGTTGTAGAGAAAGCGTTAAGAGGACATTATATTCGTCTGGAATAATTTCGTGAAAGGCGCTGACCAACATTTGTCTTGCTGCTGTTTTCCAAATCAGCTCTCCTCCAGCCAGAATGGGGTTCAAATAACATATATGCATTACATGGGCAGCTTTTCAACCCTCTTACCAAAATTTTGTATTAAAGCTGTATGTCAGAGGCCAAAGTCTATAAACAGCATGGTGAGTTCATGGGCTGTATTAATAATAACTCAGCTCAGGTAATGTATCATCAGCAACTAGCCAAGAAAAGAACACTTTGCCTCATATGGCCATATTGAAAAGGAATGTGGTTTGAGTATTACATTTAGCAGCATCTTTTTCTTCTTTGGTGAAATCCTTATTAGTAAAATAAAACTGGATATAAATGTATATGAATAAATCAGGCTGACATTAAATATGTCACTTCAGAACTGGGACGTGAAATTGTTTCTGCATTGAGAGGAATGTACTTAGGAGTATCTGGACCAAAAAACATTTTTAAAATAATATTTTCATCATGCTGTTATACAGAACACACTCACTGTGAGTTGGAGCTTGTTCTGTCCCTCCATTTGTTGGAAGAATTGTTCTTCTCTAAGTCTCATAAGTTTTACCTATGTATCACCCTTATGTATAACCTTCCCTTTATAATCATTGAACAATTAACCGTCCATAATGTATCCCATACATCTGTGTGTGTGGTTTAGAGACTTTTGCACTGAACTCTGGGTGACTTGTTCTGTTTACCCAGAGGAAAAGATTTTCAGGAGGATTTTCTCTTCTTTGTCTGCAGAAAGGATGTGGGAAAGGACAGTGCGACCTGGCATGGGATGTCAGGATGTAACGTCCTCCTTATTTTGGTTTCTAATGCGCTAGATTGATTACAGAATAAAACCACCTGTTAAATTTGACTCCGTCTCATGGTGAGCTTCCTTTAAAACAAGAATCCTTTGGAATTTTTCTAACACCTTTCCATACATCATTTCACATTATGATGTACATAAAAGTATAATTTACACATGTGCATTATCACATGACATCAACCTCACATCCAGACTACGCCCTAAGCTTATTTGTTTTATGATATTCTTTTATGAGAAATAAAATCAGGTTTTCGAAAGGATTTGAAACGAGCTGCATAACATAAATTAAATACACTTGCCAAGAAAAATCTCATGACCAAACGAGTACATACAAAAGACCAAGACGGCCCAAATATTTCCTCAGTGTCACATGGCTAGAAGCATTAAGTAAAATATTATTGGGTGGATTATGTTGCATTAGGCATAGCTGGGCATGACACATAAAATCTGGGAACACGCCCAGGCTGAAGGCATAGTCACTCTTAGCTACACTATTTTAGCATGTCTGGAGCATATCTAACAGCTTTTGTGTGTGCTCCCATGCCATGGGGCGAAGGGGCCCCAATTATAAACACCTATTTTCACCAATCACGCTAGGTTGTCCGAGGCCAAGAGTTTCCTTGTTCTTTTTTTGTTCCTCATTTATCTGCTCAGATGATTTTTGCTTTATTGGTGATTTAGTCCAACCCCACTGATTAGAGGAACTAGAACAATGTGACAACAGCTCCCCGTTGCACGTCCCATACTTGTGCCTGTCCACTCGTACAAAAGCTTCTCTTGTTCTCTGGGATGTGAAGGAGATGGGACTGTGTTATTTGCCCAAGAGCACAGGGCTAGGTTTGTTTTGTTTTTTTTCTCACTGTTTTACATGGACATATGCTCAGGTCCAGCATCCGGACTCCCTCTCAGACGCAACAAAAGCTCAGTGATGCTGCCGTAATCTGTCCACGATGAAAAGGGAGAGGGGAGGAGGTGTTTATTACAGAAATTATACAGTTTTTGTGTCCAGAAACGTCCTGTTCCACTTTCTTGGCGGAGGACAGAGCTGTGGCATTGTGCTCAGACAATGCAGCGTGAGCATGCAGGCGAAACTCCAGTCACGGTCTTCCTCACTGCCCCTGGGCACCAGCCCTGGCAAACACTGCCGCCCCCTGAATATGCAGTGAGCCCAGACACCACGCACACACACATGCGAACCCTAGAGGGAGCTTTATACTTAACATTAGCTCTCTCTCGCTCTCTCTCACACACACACACACACACACACACACACACACACACACACACACACACACACACACACACACACACAC
>JBBPDC010000001.1:43429350-43450756 GCA_037974485.1 Hemigrammopetersius urotaenia
TCCAATGTGGTAGCATGCAGAGCCCAAATCATGAAAATTGTGTCACTGTCCAAATATTTTTGGGCCTGACTGTATATATATATATATATATTAGCCCACATGTGCACTGTGCCAATAAGGGATATAAACTTCTATGACTTGTTAGCTGTGATTACACTTCATAGCTTCATGACTTCATGCAAAAATAAAGAAGCACATTTTAGACACCACTTTCTGACTGAATGTACTAGAAGTAAATGGGAAAATCATAAAAGTGAAAACTAACATTAAATCCAGGGTGGGAATCTAATAAATTTAAACTAGACAGTCCTAATACCTTTACACACTCACTATACACTGCTAGTGTGGACAATGTTATGGACAGATCCACCTGAAAAAATACAATCAAGAAGGAAGAGAGGTTTGAAGATTCACTATAAGGGTAGTGACAGAAAATTCGATTTCCTGTACAAAGTAATAGGCGTGCCATTAGCCATCATTTCCAGGACCAGTACAAACGGACTTGTATTGAACTGGCTTTGCGCCGTGGAGGATTTGTGTTGCCTGTGGTCAATACTGTCCAATAGTTCCTTCTAAGAGGACAATGAAGATTTATTTTTGATCAATTGTTCAATCTACTATCTTTTATGAGTCCATCCTTCTCGCTGTACTTCTACCTGCCTGTCCACCTGCTCATTCATGCGTTATTTTAACAGGCTTATGTACCAGATGTTGGGGCAGACCACCTGATGCTTGAAGACTCCTTGCCATTTTAAAGGCTAATAATGAATTTTTAGAAGAATGTCTGGAATTTCATATTATTTGCTTCTGTTCTTGGAATGTTAAAAAGATGCAAGAGCAGAGATATTCAGTTTTATTTGGGAAAGGTCATATTTTGTAAGCCCGAACATGCTTCAGTTTTCTTGGTGGTAATACGTTGCATTGACCATTAATTTATGCAGAAGCGATGCAACTCAAAAGTATCATGGAGCAAGTTAAAGGTCACTGTTTGGCTGAGAAAGGCACAGCTACCTTGAACTATCGTCTGAATGTGTAAGGAAGTGTGTAGTTATATATGAGGGCATTAGAGACCTTTAACCAGTTTATAAGCTCCAGTGAACATATATTTAACTAGTGTAGGGGTAAAAAGTTTGGTCAAAAATATTTGCCAAAGCAAGCGGCGGTTTTGTCCAGTGCTAACAGGGGTCTTCAATTCATTACAGCACAAAACTACAGCCCCTAAAATGGAGCTGTCTATATATTTGTGAGGCATTCTTTATACTCTATTAGTAGAGGTCACATTTTCACCATTCGAATGCAATATGGTCATTAATACATCAAAATCCAAAGCCAGCTCTCTTACAAATAAAGAATGCTCCAGAGCCAGATACAACAGAAGAGCTGTTTTTGATTCTCTAACCTTTCATAAAAATGCTTACGTTTAACATAAAAATGTAAGTTTGACATACCTTCCTTTGATCTAAATGTTCTATATTAATTAAAGCCCTTTCCAACAAGCCCAACAATATTAAATAACCTGAATTTTCAAGAGTGTAGAGGAGTAAGGTCTTTGTACAGCGATGTCAAATAAATCTAATGAACTTCAATTAATATTTTATTGGACATAAATGGGAGACTGAAACACTTGTACTCCACAGAGACTCTCTGCAGGCCTGAGTGCTGCACTGTTTAAGTAGAGACAATGGGTCTCTTGAGCTTCGGAAAAGAAAGGAATTGTTCCCTTTTTGCACGACAGGTCCTGCTGCAATTCACAGTGGCAGAACTGGAGAATTCAAGACATTGTTTAACACTGAGGATGGAAAATCGCATAGGTTTTGTAGGAAAACCAACTTTGAATCTTTAGTCATTTCAGCGATAAAAAACTAGAGATTATTTGGTTAACGAATGAATAACCTTTTGTCTTCCAATTATAAAACGCTCTCTTTATCTTTTAATGGCCAGGAGCTGCTGGCAGGTCCACGCTTCTGTTTCAAATACGTAACTTGAGAATAACCCAATCCGTTTACAATACTTTGCACGTATTTGAAAACGAATAATGAATAACATGCCTTAAAGCGCCAGTTGACCTTTACATTGTGTGATTCTTTAATGACCAATGAACCAACAGCAATAGATCAAATTGACTTGAAAACATGTAATGTACGTTAACATTCATTAAATTAAAATGTTTACTTTCTTCCAAAGTAAAATTAACATTTTGGAGATTTTTTCCCAATAGCAACCTTGTGAATGTTGTGCAAATAGTAAAATGGTAGATAATATTTCATGAATGTTTTAAGGCAGACAAATATGTGGATAATGAGTAATGAAATGTAAAATTAGTGTTAGGTATAATCGTGTTTTACATGTTCAGCCAGCTGGAAGGTCTAGTGTTCTCCTGCTCCTCAGTTTCATCAGTACTGGAATATTTAAGAGAGCCGTTAAGATCTGAAGTAGGTACAGTGCAGGTAGTTGAAAAACACTGCACACATTTTATTAATTTATTTTATACCTAAATAAACATGACCTGTAAATATATCTATCTATAAACCCATCCCTGCTACATAACACTGACATAAACATGTTGTGACAGATGTCATATGTTGCCAAGAGTTGTTATGACAGGTTGTTATATATCTGTGTAACTGTCATGTTACCATTCCTGGCAACTGTCAAGACAGATCCTGGAGTGTTTGATGTCTAGTTTAATGTCATCACACCAAACACTGCAGAATCTGCAATGACAATTATCAGTAACAGGACCGTGACACTGTAATATTTACAGTTTACAGTGAGGAACATTAGTATTTGAACACCCTGCGATTTTGCAAGTTCTCCTACTTAGAAATAATGGAGGGGTCTGAAATTCACATTGTAGGTGCATTCCCACTGTGACAGAATGTAAAAATAAAAATCAGGAAATCACATTATATGATTTGTATATTGCCATATTAATAGACAATCTATCATGACAGCTTATGATATCTGCCATGATGTGTTTTTGGGATGGTTATGCCAGTTATGTTATATAAAAATATATAATAAGCTTAAACTGAAATCCAGAAAACCAGGTTACTCACTTAATTTTTAAGCGTCAATTTGACACGTTCATCCCATTCTAAATCAACTCCATTTGGGTTGAAAAAAGAGTCAGGCTTCAAAATTAAACCTCTAGGATTGGAAAATCCAATGGTGCAAAAGATGGCCCAGTGGAACTCACACTGTAACTTGCTAGCTAGTGGTAACAATGCTGTCTAACTAAACAAATCCAAAGGCCTTTTCTCATGTAATTGGCTGGATAGCATTCCAACCAATCTAACTTGACCTAAAGTAAAGTATACTGCAGGAAGGTGGAGCTAGGCATCATGAGCTAAAATAATTAGCCCCAGTGTAGACCAGTCGAGGGGGTGTTTCAGTCCATTTCCACTCCATCGTTGGGGCTAGAGGTAAATCAGCCCTGTCAAAAGCAAATTTTTCTCACAACTTGATGTCATTTGTAGGCCCACAGAAGTCCAAAAATATTCTGATTGCTAAATGCAAATAAAATCATTAACATTAAAGCTTATTTTTGATGCCTTTGTTCTTAAAAAGAGACAGTGGCCTGAGGCTCACAAGGCCGTTTAAACCAGCTGTCCTAATCCACAAAATCCAGATAACACAACTTATGTGGAACCATGCAGCCACCATCTCAGTGTCACTGTTGTTTTGAGAATGGTCCACTACCTGAATAATGTCTGGTGGGCTTGTGGTCCTATTATGGCCTATACCTGGGAATGACAGGGAAGAAGGGTGCTGATAAATGTCCTGCAATTTATTTGTATTAATAAAGCACACCTGTGTTTAATACGGCAACTCAGAATATAATTACAAATATGAATGTTTTTAAACCATCACTCAACACAAGTTGTTTGTATAAGATGAGAATAGAACTCAAGTGTACATTGTGATTGCAGTTTGATTAGGTGTCTGCCTCCGACACGCAGAACGCAGGATTTAGTCTTAGCATAAAGGAGGCTCGCTATAATGAATCTTTCTAATCACCAGAGCTCATCTGGAAGTTGTGGAGGGATTATTGAATTTTAAGCCTTTGCAGAATTTTAATTAACTTTCTCATCGCCTGGAAAGGGGTTGCTTCAGTCAATGTGGTTCAATAAGCCAGCCACCCATGTAATAAGATGTTCATTTTGAAATTGTACATTTCACACTTTGCTTTCATTCAGAGGAGGCTCCGTGGTCTGCCGGTGAGTACCTAACTGGGGATCAGGGCAAACACCCAGCATACTTAGTGGAAAACTGTGCTGAGGAATGGTAATGAGCTCTGGCTCCTCAGCAGGGCATTCAGCTTGATTCAGGTTTTACATTAGGGCTGAATGCAGTGGTGGAACGCATTAAAGATCAATAAAATCCTCAGATGACTTTTGGCACTAAGACTTTGAACACACATGGTGCTGCGTAGCAAAAGAGAAAAGGTAGAATATATATAAATTCATTATATACTAAAACATCTAAGTTACAGAGCAAGAGTGACATGTTACCAAATAACTTTTTTGGTTGTAAACAAAGCCTGTTACGTGTGAGGTTTACAAAAGAAGGGAAAACAACTGTTAATGTAAGTTAATGTTAAAGGTTTAATTCCAATAAATTTAGATGATATCTATCTCATTTTTCTATAATAAAACACATTATGGGGCAGCGAGCATTATCATACAATGATAAAACTGAGAAAAAAAGTTGAAGTTTACAGCTAAGCCTTAATATAGCTATATTTATTCATTTGTTTAGAAAGAAAAATATATTTTTGTTACAAATTAATGTTCCCCCACACCAACCATACCCTGCACCACTGTGACTGCCCACCTTACCCCCAGTAGAAACACAAGACTGAGAGAGAAAGATGTTAAAGATGTTGATGTTTAGATCACTTTCACACAAATTCTGAGGTTTCAATGAATTAATAATAAAACACAAACCAGAAAAAAACTGAGATGGAATGGATTTTAACTTTCACGGCCTGTGTGAGTGGAACATGAATACATTTGGCATAAGTCAGGATTTCGGAGAGACATTGCCTTCACACTGCATACTTACTGTGCCTACATCAAGAAGAGGCTTCAGAAAGAGAAAACAGAAGACGCCATCATCTGCGGGTTATAAGATGGAAATCCACAATGCGAACGTCCAACTGTTAGTGAGATTGTGGCTTTCACTGCAGACATGCAGCTAGAATCAGGCCAAATTTGATTAAAATATTGATAGTCAAGACAAATATCAGAGACCCTCCTCTGTTATTTCAGTGTAGGACAAAATTAAAAAGGAAATGCACTGATTTTTTTTCACATTTTTCCATAATTCAGTTATTAAGTAAACAAGATCACATTGTGAGTAGTCTGGTTTGATAATAGTTCATTGTTAAGAAACCATGCAAAGCCAACAGTGAATTAAAATTTGATTTGGTATGTAATGGTAATGTAATTTTGGTTAAAGGTAAGACATACAGGTGAATGTAATGCTTTGAACTGGGGACTATTTTGACTTTTAACTGATTTAAAAAGGGACTCAAAATATAAGAAAACGGTACCTCAAGCATCAGACAGCATATTTGTAGTCATGTTGTGTAATAACTCCACGCTTTAGAAGCATGAGATGCTTCTGACTTCTGGTTCCTATCACCAACAGTTTCTCCAGAACATGTTGCATCAAACCACTCTGAATGACTTTGTTTACAGCTTAACTATTGAATTATGCAGATATTAAAACTGTAACATTTCCGTCTAAGCCATACACACCACTTTACCTACCTGAAGTTGCAAATGGCGCTACATTTCCATACTATGTTTGATATAAATGGTATGTATTGAAGAACCTCTTTAAATATTTTATATCCCAAAGAATGCAATGCAAAAATAAACCTGATTTGATGAAATGATAACAAAAACTGGTAAATCAATAATATATAAAAAAAAAACACATTAAAACAAGGCACATGGTCACATTTCCACATTGTATTTCTACTATGGCAACAAATACAAAAAATAAAAAAAGAATTGTACTGAAATCTGAATGAGAAACATGCTCTGATTGGTTCAGTAAGACATGTCTATAAGAATCACACTCGATGTAAAATGGTGTGAGCTGCATGTCTGCATCCATTTGACTCCATTTTTATTGTTACATGTTCTGTTGATTCTTTTATAAATAAAAACAACCGATAACAAGGAAGCCTTAGAACAATTAAGAAGTGTGTCTTGTATTTGATTGACAGCGTCAAGTAGTCAAATATTCATGCGACTTAGAAACATCTGCGAGAAAGATTAGACCTCTAATCTAACAATATTCTCTGCTTTTTCATTACAAAATATGTGTATATGTGTTCATCACTGCAAAGTCTCTCTTCACATAAGTCAACAACGTCGGATTTTCTTCTTGAAACACACGGATAAATCAAATGAATCTCTCTGTACAATAGAGTCACTAAAAAAAATACAACTTAAGTTCATTATGTACAGTATCTACCTAAAAAGTACAACCGCTAGAATGTAATAAAATATGTAAACAAATTTGTCGTTTGACACAGTCGACTGTGACAACAGATAGAATTCACACTTTTCACATTAGATTTATTTTCCGTATAGACATCCGTAACAGCGTTTATAGTAGAGTGCCAGTCTGCACCAGACAGCTTCATAAAAAAGAGAACAAGGAGGAAATGGACCGACATACATGTGACTGCAAAAAAAGAGATCAAACCAGCACTGGTCGTGGAAAAAAGGGACAAAATAAAGAAATAAAGGTTCACAGGGACGTTTGCCGTCGTCGTCACTTCAAGGGGATAAAAGAAGGCGTGTCTGATGAATGGACTGGCCTGGTCTGCTCGAGCTCACTCGAACATCATACATTGTCGCGTTAAGATGGCATGCATTACAATCAGTCGCTTTACCGAGACGAGAAAAATGCACCACTTCTCTCAATGCACAAATTTTTCAATGTCACAGTCGTGTTGTAAAGTCAACATAATTTTGGTCGAGTTCAAATAACAGTGCCACAAGAGCTTCGGTGGTCTGTCCTCAGCAGTTTCACTCAACTTGATTTTGTTTACTACATAGTATTGTTTTTTTTTTCTTCTTCTGTAGAGAGCAAAAAAAATTATGACACCACATATAATGTATAAACAATACAAATCTTTTTTTCATATATAGATATTTTTGGCAGGAGTCCTTCTTTCTCTGTTTGTACAATAAATATTTTCTTCTTTTTTTTTGTTTCGACTGTCCCACTCTCGTAAGATGCCAACACTACGTGTCGCTCACATGCTTGCATGAGAATGAGCTTCTCCTCTTTTATGTTTTTTACAGGATTACAAAATCAAAAAAAAAAGAAAAGAAGAGAGAGAAATAAAAGAAAAACAAGATTTTACGCCAAGGATCACATACCTCTAAGAGTCACTTAGGATAATGATGTAGCTGTGAAGTATTTCTACACTGATAACGTCTTCGACCAGATTGAAGAATAAGGTCACTAATGTCGCTATTTACCTTCTTGGTATGCTTACAATAGTAAGTGTGCTTTATATTACAGTTCATGTGAGTGGTCAGCACCTCAGCACAGTGCCATTTCCCCTCTTTCTCACTCTCTCTCTCTCACGCTCTCTTGCTCGCTCTCTCGCTCGATCTCTCCTTCACTCGCTCTGAGTGCAGCTCCCGATACAGTCAGTGTTCTACAAGTGTCTCTTTATGTCTCTCGACTTTATTTTTTTTCACTCACACATAATATTCCTTGTCCTTGTTTTTCTGTTTCTTGTTGCTGCCTTTCGAGCTATGCTGCTTGTCCTTCATGACCGCACCATTGCTCTGTGCTGAGTTGGTTATGTAATTTCTGCTCTCATCCACTTGGTATGATCCCTCGTCCCTGTTTCTGTACTTATACATGGCGTACAGGAGAATAAGGATGCATAAAGCAGCAGCAGCAACAATCCCGACGACCATTCCGGTGGTGCTGCTAGATTCACGGACCACCTCGGAGGCCCCCGGAACCCGCCTGACGCCTGGCTCCGTGGGAATTGCTGTGGGTACATTACGGAACATGGGGGAGGTTATTAATGGGCTCTTCAGCTTTGTGTTGTCTACCTCATAGGAAGTGGGCAATGGCAGCAAGACTATGTCGGGCTGGGGTTTAATCTCGCGGTTATTCATTTTGCCTGCAGGCAGTTTGGGTGGCGTTGCGGGCGTGGACGTAGTGGTGGAGCGGCTCAGCTTGGGGGATAAAGACGCGGTAGTAGTCCTACCATATTCGGAGGCTTTGTTAGGTCTAAAGTCCTTGGCTTCCCACTTAGGCGCGTGAGCTTTGTAGCCACCTTCAAAGGCCGACGTAGACAAGGTCTTATCTGTTACCAAGGAGAAGGTGGTGTAAAAATCTTCATCATCAGTAGGGGGCAGGTTAGAGTCAAATGCTTCCCCAGAGCCATACCCAGATATCACCAAGCCATCATCATCACAATCATCGCTGCCTTGGTCCGACAAGCAAGGTACCCCCGCCTCAGTGGCCATGGACAGGGACTCTTTGGTGGTCTCAATAATGGTGAGGGGGGGACGGAGGGTTGGGGGGAGAGGAATGGAGGGTGCACGTGTAGCTACAGGAGGGAGTTCTAAGGGATCTTCTACATGTACTGGGATAATTAATTCACCTCCTAGAATTGAAGAAAACGAACAGGAGATCATGTTAGAGGGTGTTTGCTTTTGACCTAAAGGTAACACAGAATCTGCAAAGAGGCTAAAAACCAAACCAAAGAAGTGATACTAAGCAAAAGGAATAAATAAAAAAAATGAAATTGATCAAAAGTAAAACAGAAAATAAAGTTACTAAGTTATGTCAAAAGGCTTTCAGAGGTCTTCATGGGCAAGCCGGTGACCAAAAAATGAAACGGACCCATTTCAAACTAAGACTGGGCCAGTTTTTCACACACAGATTATGCCTAAGCCTGGACTAAAAAGGATTTTAAATGGTGAATCACCATTGGCATTGCAAATTAGGCCACGGCTGGGCTTAATCCACATACTGGCTTCTTCTGCATATCTGTAGTAATATTCTTGCATAAAATGTGTGTAGGATCAGATACATGATTGACCACTACACAATATGCGTGGCATCTCTTTTTGAATGAGACTCATTAATATTTACCACACACTGAGATATTGAGGCTATCTGTCCACAGCCCCACAAGTAAACCATATCGAAAAAACAAAATATCTTCCAGCACACTCAGATGAGGGACACTGTGTTTGCTGGAGCATTTATGAAATGCTACTGGAACTTGCTATAATCTCTCTGAGGAAAAATCTGGCTCCCCAGCTGCCCCGGCCTCATGCCTTTTGAATGCCTTTATACTGAAACCAAAATGGCAGGCCTGCCTCTGCGCTACAGTGACAGCTGAATGATCCCAGAGCTCACACCAATCCTCCTGTATCCTCAGTCTGGCAGTTTTTATGCTGGCCTGAGGTCTTCTCAGGATTTAAATGAGTATACATATAAAGATATATAATGGGCAATATTCATGATAATATACTAGATCTGTTAAATGGTCCAAAGACATCATCTGAAAAATATCAAAATCACCTACCATGTCTTTCACAGTCTATCCAGAGTGGTAAAGCTTTGTGTAGGTCATGTGTATATATATATATATATATATATCATGTGTATCTAATAGCTTTAATTAGCCACAAATGCTAGTAATATTAATGTTACATAACACTGCCAACACTATGGCCATTTAGACTCAAATGCTTTAACCACTATGACCATTTCTGCATTTACAAGCAGTTTCTACTTACACCCTTCAGTAAAACCCATGGAGAAACACCCATAGAACTTACGTGCAGCTCATAAAATAATATAAAGTATTACTGTGTACTTTGTGAATTAGAATTGCAAATACCCTGCTAGGTATGGTTATTTCCTAAGACTGTAGCATAGTTCAACAGATCTAATTTGAGATGGTGTAACGCAGACAGAACAGACATGGAAAATAAGGGAATGCTATAGGGATTGTAATTTCTAGAAAGATTCCCATTAGAAGCTCCGGTTGACAGACAATCCAGCTGCTACTGTAGCTGCCAGCCTTCTTTTCCCATTTAGGTTTTCATATATGAACTACACAATAAAAAACGTATAGGTAGCTTCAAACTGAAAATGCAGACAATAACAAATGTAGGCAGTTATCAAATGAATTCATTAGCCATCTAGTTACTGCAATACATTACTATACAACACACAAGCACAGTCTAAATTGATAATGACATTTTATGAAACAAAACAACTTCATTATTTAAAGAAAGCTTTCAAAAAAGTAACACCATATACACACATAAGGATTTGAAGGAAAATAAGTAGACCAGATTTGTGTTAACTTACATCAACAAATTGCCCGCATGATTTTGGCATGAAGAAAAAAGTGCACAAAAGAAAGTTGTGTAAGAATGTCCTTGGACAGGTTTTTCTTGTGAAAAGAAAATTACTAGCCACTGTATTTCTTAGATTGTTAGATATATTCTTCAGACATGAGTATACAGGGAGGCAACAACACATACATCCACACCACATAACATGAAAAATAAACTTCACCATTATTCTGTTTTGTTTTTTTTTCTCTTGTTCATTAAATCATCCAGTTTTCATACAAAAACTGTACATATTTGAGCCTTTGATTTGATATATCATTTTTCAATAAATATCTACATTCTAGTAATTAAACTTTTTGCTTAGATTGATTTACTCTTAAAGTTTGAATGAATGGATGGCTGTACATATTTTAGCATAGCTAGAAGGGGCGAGGGGGGTGGGGGTGTGAGGAGGGGTCGGGCTGGACCTATGAACATACTACATAGGAGATGACAATGATGGGGGTGATTGTGTAAGTCAGTTGCCATGTCCATGTAAAGGCAGTACGAAGCGGTCGGGCGGCATTAGAGCTTTTGGCTGTAAGGAAGGGATGGGGATATACAAACAATGAGCATATACATGCCCATCTATGAAAAAGAACAAAACTCTAACACTGACAATCTGACAAACCCTAAACTGCAACTTCTTCGCCATGCAGTTTGAAACCATTCATATTAAAAGTCAATTGTTGAGCAAGATAGCTGTCAAAATTTGAAAAAACAAGAGAACATCAAGATCTGGAACAGTTTCACCGACAATCATATGTGCATTGTTTATTCAATGTAAGAATTCAAATGTGACTATATATATATATATATATATTTTTTTTTTTATTTTTTTTTTACATTTTCAATTGATCTTTGTTAATTCGATACACAAATTTGTTGGTACATTATTTTTTTCGAAGTGAAGCTTTTTGAGCACATAAAACATTCGCTGAAGTAGTTCCAAATCTAAAAAAGGAAGACTGGAAATCAAAAGCATAGTATCAAATTAATGATCGTTGAGATTTGGTCTTTACATCTACTTCAATTTTGCAACACTATATTTTGAACAAACCCAAAAATTCAGCTACTCAAAAAATGATAACCAACAGAAAAAAGTAATATAACTGATTTGGGTGTGTAAAAACTAAAGCAAAAAAAAAGAAAAAAAAGAAATTCCAGAGACAAAAAGAACAAAGCAATTTTGTACTTTCACACACTACAACCAGATGCACAAACTATAAACAGACACAGTCGAGAGGGACAGCTGATGGACAACTGCCGCCTCTGTCATGTGATCTGAAAGACAAATATATCTGTTATTGTTAGTCTTAAACATGTAAACAGGCGTGCAGTCTGGATGTACGTCAAAGAGAGAAGAAAATTGGCTGAAAATGGGTTAATTTTTTACTCCAAGATGTTGATGCATGCTTAAAGTAAGTTGCATTTAGGGAGAGTAGACAAACAACACAGCAAGCTGGGGGTCAGGTAACACGTTAAAGACTGAGAGAGGTTAAAAGGCAGAGGAGCCATCTAACCAAGGCCTGCAGGTTACCAAGGCACAGTTTGTTTTTTTCTTTACCTTCTTGACTGTTACTAAAGGCACAAAAATGTTTTTTCTTAATCGTGAGTCATTCTGTTTGACTGTAATTCAAATTCCAACCTGTTTCTGCTATGAAAGGAAGGATGGTTATGCATGGCACCCACAGACTTTGGTTCGAAAGCTGTACAGTACTCAACTAGGAATTCCACAAGAGGGCAGAGGACTCAGAACACAACAAAGTTTTACAGAAACTGTACGGTAAAACTGTTTTTGTTATTCAAATTAGGCTAATGAATACTAAGGAATGCTGTTTCAAAAAACCTTATAAATGCATGAATGGTAATGTATTTGACTACTGAGCACCCAAGGGTCGCTGGCAGCGGGTCGGCTCGAGATTTATTTAGAGGTTCGTGCATATCCATGTACCTAGTAATATTGCAATCAAAAATGAGATGACCCCTGACGATCAGGATTATATTCTTCTCCAGCAAGACTCCTGCTTAATGGGCCTGGAGGTGATCAGTGAAACCTGCCTGGCTGTTTTGTTTAATGTACCTAGAAAAAAAGGTGCTGTAGCAGTAAGACCACCCAGGCAAATAACATACTTTCTATTAAAGCCTTACAAAAAACAGCTTTTATATACATGATCATATACATTAGATGACGATACCACTTTTTTCTGTTCCAATATGGAGCGTGGAACCTTATTGGTTGATGCTGATCTGATATGTATTCTATAAAAAAATACATTTTAAGCTATTCACTGAAACCCCTCACTCATGACGAGCATGTGAAGGTAGGCAATTATACTCAAAGTACGTGTGTGTGTGTGTGTGTGTGTGTGTGTGTGTGTGTGTGTGTGTGTGTGTTATTTCAAGCCAGATTTCAAACTAATACTCATATTAATATAGGTTCCTGGGCAAGAAAACCCTTAGATCATTATATTTTATAATAGTTCTTCACACACACAAGAACAGTGTCATTATCCACTGGAGGCAGTTCTCAGTGGTCAAAAGAACCCTTTTTGGGTTTCAAAACAGTAGCCCCATTAGGTAACTGAATGGCCCATATAGTGAATCAATATACTGTATGTCCTATTGCTGTCACAGGTGTTCAACTGGACACAGTTTATAACCTTCAACTGAAAATACCACCTATAAAATGGGATATTCTTGAGCACATGAGTCTAAGATCATTATGCCTAATGGATAGGAGTATAAAGCCCCCAGCATTGGGTAGTGGAGCAGTGGAACTGTGTTCTCTGGAGTGATGGAGCTCCATCAGATACCAGAATTAACTATCCTACATCAGTACCTGATCTCATGTTCTTGTGCATGAATGCAATCCAATCCCCAAAGCAATGTTCCAGAATCTAGTGTAACATCTTCTTAAAACAGCATAGCCTGTACTGTAGCAAGGATGACAAAAATCCCTTGGTTTCAGAAGAAACAGGTGTCTACATATATTTGGACATACAGTGCATTTCTCTGATATTAATCTTGGTCTGCTGTGTCAGTGTAATGAAGCATAGAATTCGCTCTGTGTATACTGCATGCAAAAAACAAAGACTTGCTTCATATTTATCATGATCAGCATCATAATAATCATCATCATCATCATTTCCTTAACTACATCCCTGCCTGCCAGCCGTCCTGGAGTTTTCGTGCTTCAGAGAACATCATCAAGCGGGGATAAATGCAGATTTTCTCTTAGATTTGGTTCAAGAATCCACAGATTTAAGGGCTAGTGTTCTATGCATGGAATGAAATTGTAATGAGGTGATGGCACACAGTAAATGAAAAAAGAGACAGCTTATCACAGCTAGCAAATGTGACACTTAGCGCTCTATTAGGCCTCCTGTTAATATGTGAGCTTTGACTTACAACAAAAAATGCAAGGTGAGACATGGCTGAATTATACAGCAAAGACCGGATCCACAAAACTACACTGAACTGCTGTTGCATACTGTGTGTTCAGTAGTATTTCATATCTGAAATAATTGTGGCAAATAGTCTTTTGCGCCATCATTTAAAACAGTTTAGAATACTTCACAATCTTTATGCCAATCTTTATGTCATTAATGTCATTAACAGTTAAAACTGTAAGAATAATTGGGCCAGGACAGAAGCTGATGGTGCTGTATGCGACGGATTGGTGCTGGCGCTGTATGCAGTGTTTGCAGTTTTCAGCTTTCGTAATCGCATGTGTAAGCCATAACAACCAGAATGAGAATTTGGGAGGTTGGTTTGAGATTGTTTTTTATTATATCACTAAAAGAAAGCATAAAATACATTAATTGACACATGATGAGTCCTGCCTGTCATTAGTAGCGGGGGGTTCAACTCAAAAAGTAATCTATGACAAGATACAAATAAGTGTATTTTTTAGCTCAGGGATTTTTATCCATCAGTTTCATACTAGCTTATATAGATGCTTTGACAGATTTGACACAGCTTGTGGAGCTCCCTACTCACAGTCAGTTTAAACTGTAATTCGCTGTTGCAGTAAAAAGTAATAATTTTGTGTTTTATTGTGACTAATCAGTTCATTTCTTTTCTTCTGACTTGTGTCTTGCTAGCTGCGTATGGTGAGCAATAAAGACACAATGTTAATTGCCAAACTTTATTATACCAGCTAAAGTTTTATCATGACAGGTCAATAGACACTATAGACACGGGACAGTACTAAACTGCTATTATTTTGTGGATTATTATAGAAGTATTATACAGAACTATAGTCTTCTTTTAGTCGCACTACAGTCCTTGGGTGGGGGGCTTCACAGCTGCTGACCTGACTTCACTCTTGGCTAGCATGGTCATTGCTTACATTATGCATGTTTTGGCTGCCTTAGTGTCCTGATTTATAAAGTGTCCAAGCATTTCGCATGGAGGGGTTACAACAATACCTGACCTGTTTTAAAGGTATAATACACTGTGTGGACAAAAGTATTGGGACACACCAGTTTTTCAGGGTTCGGGCTAGACCACTTACTTTCAGTGAGGGGCAGTCTTAAGGCTTCTATATACTGACATATTTTGCACAACGGCTTGCTTCCAACTTTGTGGACACAATTTAGGGAAGACCTTTTTCTATTCCAGCATGCCCCAGTTCATAAACCGTGTTCATAAAGACCAGGTTCGGTGTGGAAGAACTTGACTGGCCGCACAGATCCCTGACCTCAACCCCATCCAACACCTTTGGGATGAACTGGATTGGAAATTGTGAGCCAGACCTTCTCGTCCAACATCAGTGCCTGGCCTCATAAACGCTCTACAGAATGAATGGTCACAAATTTCCACAGAATCTTGTGAAAAGCCTTCCAAGAACAGTGTAAGCTGCTAAAAAGGTGGGACCAACTCCATATTAAACTCTATGTATTTGAATGCAATGTCATTATAGTCCCTCTTGGTGTAATGGCCAGGCATCCCAATACTTTTGTCCATATAGTGCAGGATCCTGAGTGTAGGGCCTTTGACTGAGATCACATGACAGAGCCAAGAAATGAGCTGTTGTTCCATTTCTGTTTTAGTGACAGGCCGGGGTGGTGGGAAAACCTAACAATTCCAGTTATTGCTCCTTTAATGTATGTGAGGCAGATCGCTGCGGTGTGTCTTATCTGTGGTTACACGATAGATGGGCAATTAAGCCGAACCTCCACTGTTGATCAGCCACCTGCTGACATGTTATAACCACAACCCCACCAGCACAGGATGGTGCCAAACAAAAGCGTCTGTTCCATCTCCACCTTCATTCCCTTTCTTCTACCTTTATGTTCGCTTCATGCATTTTAGAGGTGCCTAATTGCTTTTGAATCTGAAGTTTTTCACCTTAGTGTAAGCAGTATGGGGCGAAAAACAAGCTCCACTTCAAAGCATGCAGCCACTTCTTATTCTATATGGGCAAGTGTCTTGAAGAAGTAAGCAAAAGTCCATGTGAATTAAACCAGGTCAACATAGGAGCACTGTGAGCTGTGAGACTTCAAGGTCTGAGATTAACAAATCATGCCATCTGGTGTTCAAAGTAAGGAAAGATAAGAATGTGTAATTGCCATAATGGTCTTCTCCAAAGACATGGAAGTGAAACTAAAACCTCCCCACTTATCAGCACCAGCAGACCTCCAGACACCCGCAGAGAGAATACGAATTTAAAAGTCGGAGTGAATTTAAAAGTCTTTCTGAACCGGGTACTGAAGTAAAATATGCATTTTATGAATTTGGCTAAAGCGAACATGAATATGTTCTTTGTAGTCCGACAGCAGCAGAAATGTAAAAGACCACAATTTAAGGCTAGCGTAAGCCTAGTCTTATACCATATTATAATCTATTATGGTGCTCCTACACTGAACAGGGTTTGTATGCCTTTTTTAGACTGAACCTATCAGAGCAGCATACCATGTGACACACCTATTAATGTATAAAATCCTGAGCCGGTTTTGCACCAGAGTGGTAGATCTGTACGATAAGATGGACTGTACTGTAGAGAGTATTTCTTTTATTAAAAACAATGATAATAATGAAGCTCTAATAATGCTCAACTATTTATAGTTATTTATAGTTATTATAGAGTACAGAACTGGCCAGCACATAGATTTTCTACTGTCGTGTCCACATTATATTTTTCCTGTACATGCTATTACACTTTTACCACTTTGTTCTTATTTTCAAAGGTCATCATAACAAATAAAATAGAGATATTATCTTGGGTGGATTTTAAAAATAAAGATTAAATAAATAACTAGAGCACCAATTAATTGCTATTCTTAAAGAGAAAAACAACATCACACTTCTCCTCTCATTAATTTCTGACTCGTGTTACTCTGATAAGTTCTTAATTAACTTGGTTATGCAAAGAGTCCCTGGAAGAACATGTTTTGCATTAACTGTGTTTTGAACCCTGCAACATAACATCCATGTCACAAACATGTCATGGCAGATGTCATATGCTGTCATAAATGATCAAAACAGAAGTCCATTAATATAACATTATATGCTGTTACCCTTACAGGTGATTGTCATGACAGTTATGATGCCTGATATCAGAATATTAATTTAACACATAAATGTCACATAAACTGTTCAAACACTGTCATTACAATTACTGGTGACGGTAACATGACATTATATTAAAGGACATAATCTGACAGCTCATGACAGCACATGGCATCTGGCATGACATGTTTATGGAATGGTTCTCTCAATGCCATGATAAAGTTATTCTTTAAACTGATCTAGATCTTAGACTAATTGCAACATCACTTGGGTGCATTATAGTAATTCAAAAAAAACCCAGGAGGTGCTTCAGAAATGATTTAGGGTGTAGACCGCTATCCAGTGGAAGTGCTAAAAGCCGACTTTGGTATTTGGTGGATGAAGAATCTTGTCTCACCCCTGGCGATGTTTAACCCCACCATGATAAGAGCGAAGCCGAACTAAATTGTTAGCCCAAATTGACCACGGCACCCCGCTGGAGCTGTAGTACAGCTCAGGTGTAACAGCCGCCCCAGTAATTAGGCCTCAGGGGGCTTTTTGCTCCTAATTGTGAGTCAGGATTACTTTTGTCTCATTCAAAAGATCTGTCGATTTCGAAGCCTGTGGAAGCGAGAGCATTTAGCAGCATTTCAGAATGGGCTACAGGACGTCTGTAGTTCATACTTAATTGGCAGATCTCACCTCACATGAGAGTGATATTGTGATATGAATGTGCAAGTATTCAGTCAGCATAACCTCCTCTTTAAAGCACAGGCAGTTGTATCACCTTTATCAATCAAGTCCTCTTATGGAATTCCTGAAAGTGGGAGGAGGGTGGGGGGACCAGAGGAATCCAACAGTTTTACGAACAGAGAACAGAATCACGTGACAACACTTCAAGACACAGACAAGTGGATGGACGCAAACACAGCTCGAGGGAATGGAGCAGCAAACGTTGCAACCGTAACCTCGGGATGATGCTAAACTCAAACATAAACCGATCCGGTTAGTCTGAACACGGGGGTTATGTGTGGAGCACACGGAATGGCACCATGCACTAAAGGATGAGACAGAGAGAGAGAGAGAGAGAGAGAGAGAGAGAGAGAGAGAGAGAGAGAGTTCTATAGAGGATGCTTCTAGCTGAAAAGCTATCATATAACATGCCACAAATGACTGCTTGAGAGAACATGAAATTGGAAAAAAAACAGATATTTTTGTGGCAATAAAATTCTTTTTATGCCATCTGCATTAAAAAATGACTTTATATGCAGAACGGCTCTGAGCGGCAACAGGGTAGGGGAGAGGAGGGACTGGAGCGTTTAATATTCATCATTCTGTAAACACAACTTTCTTAACTTTACTGTAAACACTGGAGGCCCGAGGGCCTGTTCTGATGGCAAGAAAAGATTTTGTTGCCAGTTATTTGCTTTGTTAATCAGAGATGGGGATGCTGAAGTAGAAGCCTGATGGCACAAATGCTCAAGATAATGGAGGAAAAATTCGATTTCAACACCAAAAAATCATGCGGCACAAGATGAGGCAAGACAACAGGAATGTTGTTGTTGTTTTTTTTTTTGGATAGCTGGGAAATAGATGAGGACAACGTCTAAAAAGGAAAACAAAAGAGAGAACAAAACAAAACCAAACTCAAAAGGACCACAATCAAACGACAACTCTGAGAACTGAAGAGATACAGCCAGACATGCTTTACAGAAAACCGTCTGTCACAACAGCGTCTCATGCAACTGTCCACGTTAACTGATGCTGGGGTTAGAATGGCATGAATTTCTGTGTAAACGTGACTGGATGACTGGGGCCCTGCCAATATATTTTTTTTCATTAACAGTACATAAAGATATAGATCAAGAGGTAGCAGTGCTTCCACTGTCTCTACAACTGCCTACGACTGACGTTCGAAAGAAATTGGGATTGACAGTAGGAAATAAAGAGAGCCTGCTGTTCGTGAAACACTGCAAGCTTTTCAGCAGTCTGTCATGTCCATGTAAAATATTTATAACAGCCAATTTATACAGGACAAAGAGCCATTAGCACACATACACGCACACACACACACACACACCATGCGTGTGAGGTAAAAGATGAAGCCTTCTTTGTATTGAGAACTGATGAGGGTGTTTTAGATGAAAGAACTGCAGGGCATGATCTGTTAACAAATGCTGTACACTATAGACTTATAAATTATGATCTCCTTCAACAATAATCATTACTGTAATGGATGAGGCTGTGCCTGCTGCTATTATTTGTGCCACAAGCTGTGAAAACTACAGGTGACAAAAAGTTCTTTGCTCAATGGCACAGAAGAATTGCTTCCCTCATAAAGTTTTAGTTGAACCGTATGAGATAACCTGCAGATAATGAATGAAATAAAGGTTCTGGGAATAACCTTTAAAGTGGATTGAGTTTGATTATCTTGTGTAGCTGCTTTAAACCTTGAAGAGATCCTCTAAATCCATACACCTGATTTACAAGAAGGTTCTCTAGAGGCTATAAACTTGACCTCAGCTGATATTCAACACTTACCGCTGGCTAACTCCTGTACAAGAGGTGGGTGATATGGCAAAAATGAAGTAATCACAATATTTAGGTTTGATATGTTGGAAGAGCAAGCAGTGCTATGTTTAAAATGTATATATTTTATGATTTGGATTCACAATTTGTCTAGTTAAGCAAGACTAGAGTTGCTTCCTTTATGATGCAACTTGCAGCTGGCCAGTATTTTAACGTTAATAATATTCACATGCTCAGCAAAGCATAAAGCATATTGTGAAAGTTCATATTTTCTTTCTATACATCGAGATGACAGACTTTTTCTTTGGCTTTGCATAAAATGACACTTCTATCAAAAAGTCAATGCCCAACTTCTTTCAAAACTCAATGAAATCAATACGATCTTAAAACTGATTTTATAGTTTTTGTTTTTGGATTGGGGAAAAAACTAAGAGCAGAATAACTTGTTCACACTAAATCAATCAAAATCAGGTAGTAAAAAAACAAAACAAAATGAAACCAAACGAAAATCGGTACACAGAAATTCGATGATATCTGTTCTCTATTAAAAATGCTTAACTTAAGCCTCAATGAGGGAACCAAAAGAAGTCTGAATCACTACTTCCATCACAGTAACTCTTCTACATATCACACTGTAAGTTAGCTGAAAGCAAATTTCAATAGAAATCTCAAAATGTATCATGGACCAAAATGCAATCCATTGTCACATTGCAGAAAACCTCTGAATATGATACATTTTGAAGCATCAATGCAGAGAACATGTCACGTCTTCGTACTAATTTTGTACTTGTGCCCTCATAGGGAGCTGGGAAGACAAAATTAGCAGTTAATGTGAGCATGTTAACCACTTCGGAAAACCCCATGGGCAAGTGTAGCTCATAACCGATGTAGTTTAAGGGGAGAATGATTGTGTTCTCACTTCACACTTTGACTACTGAGTGGAATTGTTTAGCGTTAGATAAACTAAGCTTGTGCCTGAATGACTACATGTGTCTGCATGCTTGCCTTTGGTTTTTGGTAGACAGAAAGTTACACTTTATCTATCCATGGGGGGGCGGCGATGCTTTGAGGATCTAATCCTCTGTTGCAAATGAAAGACCAACACATAAGAGCAAGCAGAATTAAACTGACCTAGCCCACCTGCATGTTCGAGGTTGCACTCCTCCAAGTCCTCATCATCGCTGGAGCACTCGGCTGACGTGCCCATGTCATCCGTGCTCTTTGGTTCACCCAGCCATGTCAAAGACAAAAGAGTAAACAATAAGAATAAAAATGTTTAATTACGATCAGAATCTCTTCTTTGCACTTCCTAGATATACTGACCTATATTTAAGATGTATTTTATTTGTAGCATTGAAATGTTGAGACTTTTTCTCAAAGGTTTCAGCTGCTAATCGAAGCGATCATGACTTTATTTTCCATTTCACTTTTATTAAATGAGTATTCACCGCACTCCCAGCAGCTCTTCTGCTGTTCATCTGGGGGTTGACTGCAGACCCCAATCATTTCTGGGAGTCACCTCCATCCTGCCCCTTCAATAGTTTGCATGGATTTTCATTACTGTACATCACTGCTATTGAGTGGAGTGTGTGAATGCAGCGCTGCAGTCAGAGATTATCTGTGTGCCTGCATCGCCCCCACTTCTGATTTATCCCCCCCCACGCTCTCACCAGCCAATGCAGAGCACTCGTTTTTCACACCCAGAGCTTGGCATGTCTTTATTAGGAGCAGATTAGAATGCAGGATAAAATAAGCACTGTCATACACCAGGTTCATGAAATTATAAATAACACTAGGAGTAATGGAGAGTACTCTCATCTGTGAAGGCGCAGAACCATAAATATGATTGTGCTTGACGGGCTAATAAAATGCCCCCTCCGACACACACACACACACACACACACACACACACACACACACACACACAAACACACACACACACACACACACTCTCTTTGTGGCCTTGGCTC